>JABFQC010005601.1:0-11486 GCA_022817085.1 Psilanteris sp. ZL-2020 | reverse complement strand
TAATAATAGTTGAAAAGTTTTCCATATAATCTTTAATTTGTGGATTATAAAAATAAATAAAAATGTATCCACTGTGCAAACATAGTAATATTTTTTTTATAAAATTATAAAAAATAATTGATTTTTTGAATACTTATTTATATAAAAGTTTATTTCCTAATTATTCTTAATTGTTTTTACACATTAATCATTATTTTGTATTAATTTGTTTTTTAATATCTCATTTAAAAATACACTATATAGTTTATCGAGAACATCAATCTTCGTATAGTTAACTGCATAAGTTTCATATGTATTTTAGAAACCATATATATATCTATATACATATACACCTGATGTTTTAACTTTAAATTAGATATTAAATGCTAATTACATTTTATTAATACTATACATTCTACTATACTTTATTAATACTTACTTTCATGTCATCGGTGGTATTAAATAAGCGAATGAAAATTATATTATGTTTTTTATTATTTTAAATAATTAAAGATACGAATATTTTATTGCGTCAGATAAGTGCGTCTCCCAGAAGGATCTATTTCAAATATATCGAAAAAGTATATGAAAACGATTTTGCATATAAAATTCGGATATAAATTATGATTTGCAAATAACTTGTATGCATATATATTCGTTAAATTTTGCTAAGGTCCAATACAAAATGTTTCTCTTCACCATATAAAGCTGTATATAATTACGTTAGTTTGGATAAAAAAGAAGGAGGAATATTGATTTGGATGTTTATCCGATTTTGATAAAATAATAATAACTAATCTGATCTGACTTCAAAATTAAATTTCATCTACCCTTCTTATATAAATGAATATCTAAACTGTAAAAAGAACAAAAATATCTACGATTTTTTATAATTTTGGTAAACTGATATTTGATTGTTTATAATTTTAATATGCAAAATCTATTTATTTTAAAACTAAATTTTTAACTTAACAATTTTCTTATAAAACTGAGTAAAGTTTAGTATGAAATAATAAAAAAAAATTTTCTCATATGTATTATAATGAATTAAGATAATAATATAAAAGAAACATTTCCAAAATCATACCATTTAAAATAAATTTTCAATAAAGTTTCAAGGAAACAAATTCATTTGTGAATTATTGTTACATACAGGACGAAAAAATATGATATTAAAATTGTAAATACAATACATATATAACATTATTCAAATAATTTAATTCCATATTTTTCTGTTTATTATAAAAAGGTAAACGTATTTTATTTTAAACTGTAAAAATAGGTAATAACTATACAAGAAAGACAAATGTCTCAATATACTTTGAGTATTGAATGTTAAATTAAATTAAATTAATATTTATTCTAAGTGAATAATATTAATAGTAATGTCAGACTCTGACAATACAATTAATGTCCTTATATACACAAAAAGGATTTCATCTTTCTTTTAGTGTAATACTATACTAACATTTTAGAATCCTTTTCAATACCGATTATCGCCGGATTAACGACAATTTCAAGTTTACGATTCCATAATAAATAACATTTCATCCTTTATATCAACGTTCCTTATTTGCTAATTTATAACTAAATTATTTACTATATTTTATTTAAAAGAAATATATATATAAATATAGTGCAATTAAACCTCTAAACCTCACCTCTTGTGAGTGAATGTTATTTTATTTGAAGTATTTGGTATAATAAATTTATTACTAAATTAGTAATATATATATATTGAAACATTGACAGTATTTACAGTATTTTCGATTTTTAAAGTAAATTTATAACATTATTGTTGTTATTTTTCTGGTTTAGCAAAAAGAATGGTATTTAATATAATTTTGATTTATCTTATTCAGAATCAACTGATGTTAAAGATTGTAGATCTCGAATATTTGAAATAGTGATTAAATATACATGACAAAACGAATAGCATTTTTTAATGAAGAACAAACATTGATATGTAATGCATTGAATTGGCATACTAATACGTATAAGAACAAATCAGTGCTATACAACTGCTAGATCATTTGATATTTTTAGCTAATATATAAGTACAATGATAACATATTCTATTTCTAATACTGAAGTAGATTTTAAATGTAATAATACTTTAATATTATGCTATTATATGAAAATTAATATTTAATTATACAAATAAATTTTCTATAATTTACATGCCTTGGAAAAACTTAAAAAAATATATATAATCATAGTCCAATATTAATTAGTGTTTATGCAAGTTATCTTAATCATGCAAGTTATATTTCCTTAAATAAAAAAAATATATATATATACATATATATTCAAGTAGAATACCTCTATATGTCGCATTAACATAGTTTCTGTTAATGATAAAAATCAGTCTATTAAACATAAAAAATAAAAAATTCGTTTCCCGAGATTAATAGTATAATAATAATCTATCATTAGCCAATGATTGGATATAAAAAGAAATAAAAATAAACTACGCACATATCATCACTTTGCTTACGACAATCAAATTTACACCTTGTGCTAGGTGTCAAAAATTGATCTAATGAAAGACATCTATTTACATAACGTAAAATACTGAAGAAATTACCTTAATATTGGTCAATTTATACTTATATGAGTTTAGTAATATTTAATGCTTCACAAAAAGAGTATTTGAAAAACTAAAATCTAGTAACATTTATTTCGCACAAAAAGTATATTATTTAAGTTATTTAAGTTCGAAGCTTTTTTCCAGATCCACAACATAATAAAATTATTATTTTATTGTCGCTTTACTTTTATTATTAAAGTCATTACCTTTAATTTAATTTAATTGCACCCAAATCGCACAATTAAAAGATTGCTTTATATTTGTTACATGAAACACGCAAATATATAACAATAATTTTCATTGATTATAATTAATAAAGCAAATTTAACTCGGATTAATGTTTTCGAAAATTTATTAAATGGTGAAAAATTAAAAAAACATATATAAATAGTAAAAGTAATATTTGCGAAAATCTGATTAAAATTGCTATATACGATCAAATTATACTTGTTTAATACGTTGAAAATATACTAAAACATATACATCTATATATGCAAATGAGGTAAAAATTATTATCTGATATTGTTCTTTTTATATTTTAAAAAATATTTTATGTTTATAATTCAAAGTATTACAATTAAAAAAATCCCTAATAGAAGTCAACGCATTGTTTAATTTTGATATGTATATTCTTGCATATAAAGACAATTCGGAACGATTTATTTGCACGAAACACATTGCGTTCCGTTTTTAATGCTTCCACATAAGTTCGTCTCTTCTGCTAACCTCATTTTCAAATTAAAATCTGATCAAGTTATAAATACCGAGGATTTATTTAATTAAATCCTTTTCTTCGCATTAATTAATTATCGTGTAACATGTCACAAATTATCAGCTTTTATCTTTTAACGAGAAAACAAATCCACGATCAATACACTATGAAAAAGAATAACAATTTCCACCGCAAACTGATTAGACTTTTCAAATGAATGGTACTCTCAACAAATTATTATATACGTTAATCGCGTCGATACTTTGTTTTTCAACAAAGTCAAGTTTGACACATTCGAAATCATTCGATGATATTTATGTTTTCCCTTTAATGAAAGGGAACATAACGATGTTTACGTTAGTTTCATGCTTTACGGTGTTCAGGCGCAGATAAACTATTTCAATAGAAAAATAATTTGTCTTGTCTAATGGAATACATGATTCCCATCAATTTTAACATATAAATTCAATAAAATATAGTTTTGCAACTGCGTATATTTTTCATTTAATCTTATTAAATCTCTCTAAAGTTTGAAAACTATTGATCTTATGATCCCTGCAAAAACAGGTATCACAAAAGTATGTCTTATCTTGAGATACCGGTATCTTCGTTCAAGATAATTATAACGACGGACGAAATAATATATTTTACAATAAATTTATTTAATATGCAATGATTTATAAGGTTAAATCAAAATATTACTTTTATTACAAATTTATTAACCGAATCCACCGACAGTTTATATATGCATTTAAAAACTATTCTCTTCTTATGTCTAGCGTCTTTTATTAATGTCTTGCAACTATGAATATATAATATTTGCTGAAACTCGAACTAATTTTATCAGTGCAAAATTAATCGCCGCAAAATTTAAATTAATATTTATGGACTTTTGTGTTACATTTCTTTGGTACTTGAGATTTACTTGTTAACAGTTTTTGCGCCGCTATCAAAAAACTTAAATTAAAAGGTCACTCAATTCAAAAATCAATAGCATTCAAAAACTGGTATTCGTTTACATTTCTGTTAGGTAACAATTTTGATAGACAAAATTTATAAGTCGTTTTGGACGTAACCGTATGTCATATATAAGCTTTCGTACATTCATATACAATTATACAACATTCAACGCTGGAATAATAATTTTATTTGTATGTGGGATAATAATTGTTATATTTGTTAAAGCACGAAATGTAGGCAACAAATGAAGTGAATTGGTCAATTAAATAAATTACCTTAGATTACGTTTATCCCATAAAGAATCTACTGACGCAGCTTGCAGATTAAAATATAACTTTGCGAGCCATTTGGAAGCGGACTATTATATGGTAAAATTAACTTTTCATTTGGTAATAATAGTAAAAGTAATCTTTCGTATTCCAAAGAAATTACACAAATATGACTGCAGTTTGTTTCAACGTTACTTCCAATTAATTTTTTTTTCACAAATTAACTCGAAACATTTCAAAAAGTTATTTCATTATCACGCAATCGGATTACAATAGCTTTTCTGTCCACAGGCAATGCATACGAACGTTCGTATATTAAGCAATATTTTAAATGACATCTCGTATTACACTTCTCAATAACTTCATTAACGAAATTATATTTTTTTTTCTTTTCGTGAATCTCATTTATTTAATAATCAATACGCGAGGCAAAAGTTCTCTTCGCCGAAAGAACGAAAGGCGACTTTTATTTACTTATCGACCTAATAACTTTGGCGAATAATAGCGCGATGAGTTGGGAAACCGGTTGAACTGTTCAATCATCGAATACGGATATGTTCGCACACAAAAAAATGCCAAAGCCAAGCTTAATTCTAATGACGTGTGACTGTGCTCAAGACTTACGCGCTTTTTGCCGCTATCAAAATCCCGCCGCTATTTATACATTAAACCGATCGATAAATTTTTAATAGCTGACAATAATTTTACAAGCGTTTATGCGGTGAAGTGAAAAAAAAAAAAAAAAAGAAGAAGATTAGTATGATTGAAATTGCAACAATGCGTTGTATTAGCCAAGTTTGCACTTTTTGACATTATTTTCTAAATTTTACATCGTGTGAACGTCAACTGCATAAGACACTTAATCCGGGATTACACGCAAAGTATAAATTAGTTTCCTGATTTCTTACATTTGACTTTTGTATATGCAAATATAATGGTGCAAAATAATAAAGCTTCGTCGTATATTAGACGAACAATCGACTATACCTCTTTAGAAAAAAATTAACGCTCCAAAATGTAATTAATTCTCGAATATGCTTCGCCAAGTTTCAAAGCTAATTATATTTTTCTTGAAAGATTCACTACTAATTTCTTTCTATATCAATCAATTATGATTACAGCCAGAAATGACGATCTACCCTATGGAAACAACAAAACTTCGAAGCCAATAATAATTGATTTAATCATAATAATGTTACTATTAATTGATGATATTTTGTTTATGTTATTTTTCCGATTTATACGGAACGCTCGGTGCCAAGTTAATCCGCTTTTTTAATTAACAAATAATAAATTATGTCGTGACCTATGAACGCAATAATTACATAAGCGATTACAATATGATATAATTGAAAATTCAAATTTGTTTATAACGTTACTTTAATACGTGGTTAATGAAATTATCACAACTGCAATCGGTTTTGTATGCGAGGTGTTGATTTATATGTTGAGGTGTATGGAAATTCGCTATTGGGATTAAAAATATATATACATTTTACGATGACCCATTGCAGCACGTATATTTATATACAATTAAAAGATTATAATAAAAATATTATCGTTTTTAGTCTATTTTGAAAAGTAACATATTTTTTAACGTTAATGAATTATACATTTTGTTCAACAATGTTCAAAAATTAGACAAAAAACCGAGCAACTGCTTATGGATCGTAATTAATTATCATTATATAGATAATAAGAACGAATGATTGATTAAGGCTAATTAAATTTCATTCAACAAAGTCAATCTTATTCTGTTTTCGAAAGGTCTGGCTGTGTTTAACCCCTTCGTCACACAATAAGATGGAGTTCATATAATGATAATAAAAACGTTCCGATATTAATTTTGTGTGGGCTACTTATTGAATTATTTTAGGGGTGATGTAACGTTATATTGAAGAATTAGTGGAGTTATTATACTTAATATAATACATGACAAAACTTGAACGCAGCAAGGAAAAACCATGTTAAAATTATAATTACATTTATATTGCAGGACAAATTTATATTTTTTATTGTTATTGCATAAGAACGTACTTGTTTTCAACATCCTATGGTTTATATGGTATATCGTTTTATATTAATTATTGTAAAACAATTAAGTGAAACAAATCAAATAAAATGATCAAACCACACGGAACAATTTACTAAAAGTAATATTTTTGTTATTACTGACTGTGTTAACAATTTTTTTCAATAATATTTTTTATATGATTAAATTGATGAAGGCCAATTAAAAATAAAATAAAAAAAAAATTTTTACAAATATCATATATTTAATATTGAAAATAACATTTTTTATTCAAACCGTGTTATATATTTATTGTTAATTTTCATGCAGTAACGTATTAAATTATTTTTAAATTATATTTCAATTACATTTTGAAGACATCTTGAAAATAAATGTTTTTCAAATACATTATTTAAATTTAGCTTATTTATAATATACATCTTTATATACATAGATAGATATACATTTATCGTATATAAGGAAATTCTGTCGCTCTCGTGTATATTTCAATGGAATATCGAAAGAATATCTTCAAGACTATCGTCTTAAATGTTATTGTATTGTACAATGATAGACATTTTCATACATATTTCATAAAAGGTTTTCTTCTGTACAACAGATAAATTACATTCAAGAAATTTATTCATTAAATTTATATCGAACGAAGCATAGAGCTGGTTATTTATATAATTTTTAACAAAATTTAACGTTATTCATTTACCTTTCCAAAACTGTTTTCCAATTATTCCTTTCTAGTTGAAATCGCGGAAATTAGCTATTTAATTTAATAAGTCACAAAAGTGCAACAGTCATTATATTCCGTGTCGATCGCAATTACGAAACCAAACCCTCACCATACAACGTACATTCTTAAAAAAGTCTAAACCGAAACCGAGTTTATATAACAATTCAAATGTATCGCAAAGCAAGCAGTAAACAGGAAAGCCCTCAAACGGCGGCAAACGAGTTGAAATAAAAGTTGGAAACGCGAAACCGTGGAGATTGTTGGGCGCGAGATAAGCCGTGAAGAGTGCAGACTTACCAATTAGTTGAACCGAGTGGCAAATGTGCGCGCCCTTTGACAAACCGATAAAGCGTGTTTTAACGAGAGCGCGGGGTTTTTCAAAAGTCGCACGAAGATTGACAGAACACGGTACAATATGTTGGCGATAACGAGCCGTGACAAAATGTGCGGATGACGAGGTACGCGGCTATATATACATTCATAAACGGTACCCACCGGGGATGAGAGTGCGTGCGTTCGGCTACGAAAAATCGGGGATTCACAGGTGGCTTCTAGTGCGCGGCGCGAAACCGTGCCGGAACGCAGGCGCGCCGTCCGCCCTCCTATTTACAACCCTCCGTTTGTCACCTCGGCGCGGGTATAAAGCACCGATGTCACGCAAACTACACATTTGCTTGACAATGCGTCTGATTTTGCTCGGCCGTCCAGACCCGTTCGCCGTCCGTCCGATAAGGCCCGGCGCTTTTACGTGATGACGCGCGGCCGTTCACGAGATACCCTTCCTTCTTCCCTTTCTTTTCCCCCTTTGTTCCAACTTTCGTCTCCGCTCATTGACGTACCTTCGTCTCACGACATTTCTCTTGCGTGATATCGCGATCGCAAATCTTACCTCGCAATCATTCCGCTTCCGTTTGCCGTCGAGCGATACGCGTTTCGGGCTTTCGGGGTTTGTCTCGAAGCATCGCCGAGTTTATTAGCTCATTAACAGCGATGCTTTGAGCGCGTCACGCAAACGCGCGCTTTTTCCTCTCAATTATTCTTAGACGTTTACGTCCCGAGCCTCGCGATTTCATTACCGAATTGCCGGTCATTTATTAAAGGAACGCGCGCCGATGAACGTTGCGATTCAAATGATTAGCATCTTTGACAACGACGCGCGCTTGGGAGCATTTCTGTTGACGGAGCTATTAGTATATGCTGGTTATTAATTTAGTTTTTTATTAACAAAATTGTATTTACAAATTGACGGTTTAAATTATGGAAAGTGCTGCATTTATTGAGGACCAGTTTTTTCGGCATTTCGGAGTAATAAGTAGGGCAAAAAGTATTGCGTAAAAATATTGAAAATTGTACTAAATTATACAGTAATTTGTATGGGTGTTAAGGGCATCATTGTAGGTATTAATATTTGTAATTAATTTTTTCTTCGTCTAAGTATATTAACGTTTATTTTAATTTTAATTAAAAATTTAAACAAAAATTAAAACGATTATTTTTAATATATATTAAACTTTTGTCCAAATTACATAGCATTTTTCATTATATCAAATAGTAATATTTGTGATTTTTTAAAATAAAAAACTTTCATTTACTGTTTACATTGCAATTATAGCAATGTAATTTTGTATAGTATATATAGTCATTTCAATTATTCATGTAAAAATCTCGATCAAATGCAATTTTGTGTCTACACATTTGTAACATTCACTTGTAAAACGCGCAGTTTTATTTTGTTATTATGATTACAATATTGTTGTTGAAAATTTGTCCCCTTGCAAAGTCATCTGCACG
The DNA here is from genome assembly GCA_022817085.1 of Psilanteris sp. ZL-2020. Lineage (NCBI taxonomy): Eukaryota > Metazoa > Arthropoda > Insecta > Hymenoptera > Scelionidae > Psilanteris > Psilanteris sp. ZL-2020. The sequence continues at coordinate 2,429 of JABFQC010005601.1, read as the reverse complement.
GTTCAACGAAGAAGGGTTGAAAGACTAAAATAAGGATCTAAGAATACGACTATTCGTGGTTCATAATGCATTAGACGTTATAAAAAAATATCCTTAAAGCAAAGTTTTGTAATTAAACTGTCGAAACATTCGTTTCAAGTTTAAGAAACAGCAATATAAATAATGAATTTATTGTTTACGGTATTTGTGCTTTAAATTGAACTAAACATTTAATAAGTCGATTTATATTGTCTTTAGCTTATTTTTCACGAAAATGTATTTCATCATAGCGCAAGAAATTATTGACACCTTTATCTATAAATATTTATGTAACATTGTTCACATTTGAAGATTATACGTTGTTGCGAGCGGCGTGCGTAAATTGCTTCAATTTATAATCTTTTCTTATAATAATTATTTGTCACATTTTTTGCAACTGTAAAAAGATGTATCAATTACATTAATATGTTGATAATTCAAATGACGTAATTACAAGTTGTAAAGATTGATTACATATTTACCACTTATTGATATTTTATAAATTGAATATCATCAATTTTGAAATCAAACTTCTAATTAAATGTTAATTAAATACGGAATAATAACATTAATTACAAGGTTAAATATTTACGAAATAAAAATCATCTTAAAAAAGTACTAGTAATATTATATTGATAAATTTCTTTTGTTATAATACGTTCGTTTATACATTTTTCATTTCTAGATATGTAATAAATAATGTATTGGTGGAATTTCAAGATTAAGCGTTGAAACTATTTATTTTGGTTTTTGAAATGGTAATAAAAAATTTAATTAAATTTAAATCTATGCCACAATATAAAAATAAATTTCTAGTTAATATTTTGTTGTAATTAAAGCAGCGCGATATGTTTTGATAAAAAAAAGTAACTTTTGCAGGTCGTAAAAATCAATAACTCAATTGAGTTATTAACACTTAATTAATTTACAAATCACAATAAATCTTACACGAAGAAAAAAAATAAACCTTTAGTGCGAATATAATGCAACGAATATCTAATTTTTCAATTTTATCTACATAATAACAATTATTTCGATTCAGTCCCATTTCTGTATGTATATTTTTATGTCTTTGGTTTAAATACATAATGTTGTATATTATATATAGTATTCAATTGTATGTTTTAAACCTGTTTATCAGATATTATTAACTTATTATCTCATTAAAATTATAATAAAATATTTTTAAACAACAATAACCCTCAGTAATTCAATGAAATTTACAAACATAAAATAACATTTCTATTTATCAATGAAATTTCAAATCAATGTTTATAATTTGAGTACCTTAAATTTCTTTCTATTTAACGATGAATATACTTATCATCGTTACTTATCAGTAAGAATCGTGAAGCATGCCACTATAGCACGCTACAGATTATTACTTTGGATGGTCAAACTAAACCTTATTGTGTTACTGTTAGCACTATAGATATACAGTCACAATTTATATGAAGACAATTTTATTTGCAAAAATTAATTAAAAAATATAAAAACATATCAATTTCGAATTAAAAGAAAAAAATGAATAAGATCTTTATGGTTACTTATAGCAAATCATATAAAGAACATACTATAAATAACTCTTGCTCTTTTTATTGGTGGTAAACATACAATATATGACGATACTTCATGTAAATATTCTTTCTATTTGAATGTTCACTTAAGCCTGATTGTTTATATTATTTTAATACCTTATACTTTAAAATTTAAAAATGTTCCATCAAAATGTGTATTTAATACAAATCCAATTATTGGCCTGCTATTAGAACATATAAAGAATAACGAAATCAAATGAAATGAATGGTAAATATATTTAAATGATAATTTACTCTCTAATGTAATCTTTTTCGTTTCGATATTAATTTACAGATAAGAATTTGTATTAAAAACGTGGACCACCGTTTAAAGTCCTCGGAGTAAAGTATAAAAACTTGTGGTTACGTTAAAATAGTCACAAATAATTTACTAAAAAATGTATCTTTTATGTATCACAATATATAATAATATTATGAATATAATACATAAATTATAATTTACAGAATGAGATATAAATAAAATCATATTAAAGATTATTGTTTCTCGCAAAATTCTAATTTTGGCCATGCAGATTAAGTTCAACAATAACACTTATAATTTATCTGATTAGAAATATTCGGAAAATAAAGATAATAAAAGTATTAGAAATGCTTCGAGATCAATATACCTGTTTATAATATTTATTCTGACAATGCGCATTATTTTTATAGCAAATTTTAAATAAGCAATAAAAATGATATTTTCAAAGTATGTTAATTTTCAATCTTTATTATCCTCAAATTGAATAAACGTAAATTAAAAGTGAATTATAGTTGAAAACGAAATTTAAAGATGAATTACAAATTATTTACACTAATTTTTTAGGTTTAAGT
>JABFQC010005600.1:0-11486 GCA_022817085.1 Psilanteris sp. ZL-2020 | reverse complement strand
GTATTCTCCAAACGATTGTCACTGATTCGATTGAAATCTGAACATAACCCCCCTCTGTATAATGAATGAGACAACGTTCAGATTTCAATCGAGTCAGTGACAATCATTTGGAGAATACGGTCCCAGATGCTTTCGACCATGAATTCCAATACGAATTGATCCAAACATATTACGAATTTTTGAGTTATATAAATTATTTAAAATAATTAAAGTAAATATTTTTTAGATAATTTTTATTAATATAATAACTCTGTTTTAAATAATATTTTTTATATACACACATAATTTTATTGATTTATATAATTTTTTTAACTAAAAAGTTATCGGCGTATTTATATTCAACATTTTCATTGCTTGGGGGAGCCACTGTATCGGGTATATATACATCTCAGAGTCAGAGTAAGTAATCAATGTTTAATTTGTTTGAGCGCTTGTGCGTCACTTCCGGAAAGACGCCTGAACGTTCTGAGTTTTATCGTGTGAGTGGTTACTTTTTTAAGTATAATATAATATAAAAATATATAAAAATATTATAGTTGAATAAATACGATAATTATAATATCTAAGAACCCAATTCTAAGAATATCAGTAAACACCATGAATGGAGTTACGGAAATGGTAAGTTAATGCATCTTAATTCCAAAAACGATTCGGCGTCTTAAAAGTTGGATTTTGCTCATTAGATTTTTATGTCATCATGGCGATGTCGTTATAATTAAATACTTTTCATTAAATGGTAGCAATAATTTATTGTATATTCTTTTACAATAGGTTGTATATGATATCTATTTTTTATTAATTTAATGTATGTTAATAATGCATAATAGATATTTTATATGAGCTTTAATTGTTGTTTTATTGAAAGAGGTTATTGATTTTAAAAAACTACATTTGTTATCGCTTTATCAAATAAATTCCTAGATAATTATTATATTATGAATATTAATTTACTATAGTATTGATTAAAATAATGAAATACTTTATTATTATTTTATGATTATATTACATTAATACAATTTTAATTTGCCTTAATGAAAATTATGTCAATCAAAATAAACAATATAAATCATATATTATTATCTAATAAATTTAAATTATAATAATAATAAGATAAAAGAATATTTATAAATTCATATTTATTTTATATTATTTAATATAGTATAATTTGATTTATTTAAATTAGAACAAAAATGTGTTTTTTCAGATGTCTTCTACACAGAATGCAGAGCCATTATCAAAAAGACAGAGAACAGAAGGTATTTTGCTAACTTAAACTGCTATTATGTTGAATAAATATGAAAATGAAATGTATATATATATATTTATGGGTAACAAAGAATACAGATGCAACAAGGAGACAATTTAATAGTCACAGAACACGGAAAAGCTTTAAATTTTAACTTAGGCAACAATTCTTAAATGTGTAATCTTTATTAGGATTAAATAGCTTTATTGAATTCTTTTGATTACAAAAAAGATGAAAAAGAAAGTTAAACATAAAGAAAGTTAAAAAAATAAATAAAAAGATTATGTGGTAGGTTAGGGTAACAACGTTTAGTGACCCTAAATAAAACTAATGAATCGTTGTCCTTCTGTTCTGAGTTGTTACAGTGGAGAGACAGTACAGAATCTGTGGCCTTCGACTGACCTGAGATCATGAGCGTGTGCCAATGAAAGAAACAGAATGCTACTGAACAGACAGAACTGAGTTTTTACAAACTCTAATACAGCGCTTTATGTCGAGTACCAGTTACTCAAGCATTTTAGATAGGTCAGCATTTTAGGATAGATTAATTTATAGACCTTCTATTTATGAGCCTCGTTTAAATTTCAACTGCATCTGAAAATTGATATTTGATCTTTTTATAGTGAATGTTTCTATTAAATATATAATCTGTCATGTTATATACATATATATATAGCATCTTACAAATACAATATTATTTTTTCTTTTAAAAAATATAAATTAAATAATAAGTATTAATTAATATACAGTAAAAAAATGACAAAAATTATAAATAAATCGAGACTTATAACAGGCACTGGCGATATTATTTAATAAAGTCTTAATTATTTTTTTTTATGTAATATGTATTTAGTCAGGTAAGTGACATTGATATTCTAACAGTTTAATAATAATAATATTTAAAATGTTAGAAAAAATTGAATACAAAAAAAGTATACAAATATAATCGCCAATGTTTGACAAGAAGGTTTAGGGTTTAATAGATTGGATAGGTTGGCGAAGGCAAAATTTAACAAAATGGCGCAGAAAATGCACTGAGAGTATTCTCCTCTGCTTTGTGCTTACAGATTTCTGCGTCGCCTCAGTCTGTCGGATAATTTGTGCGCGCAACCTTCATTACTCAGCCCTGATTGTGGTTAGCCGTTATCAAAAAATTATAAGCACTTGAAAATTGTAAAATAGGAAAATGCCAATTATTTTATTATTTAAAGACTTAACAAGATTGATTTGCAATTTGGAGAAAAGTTAAAAGTTGAAAGTAAAATTACATAGTTCGTTACGTGTTCTGATTTCTGTTTCAGACCCTACGAGAAACCAAATCGATCATGATTTCATTATAGCATAACAAATTCTAACCAAATAAATAATACAACAGGACTTAAAACATACATATGACCTAAATATAAATTTTAATATTTTTTAACAAGTTTTAAATTGATGAATATAATATAATTCACATAAAATTAAATTTTAACTTTGGTAATGTTAAAATGAATATTGTTTTCATTTTCAATAAATATATTTCAATATTTTTATAGAATTAAATAACAATTATTTAATGTTTTATAAAATTATAATATGCTTAGTATATTATTGTTACATCTATATTCAATAAATTAAAATAAATTTTATGTCTTAAATTTAAATGATTTTTAGTTGCTATATAGAAGATATATATATGATATAAAATAAATTAATTATATCAAATAATTAAATAGCAATGGTCAAAAACTGTATGTATTTTATTATAAGAGTATGTAATAGTAATGTAATAGAATTTATGTCTTGACTTTTTTAATTTCTTTAAACTTACAGTTTCGGGGATATGCTGGCTCAGGAAGCTGCAACAAGACGTCCTTACTTTTTTTGTCACCTATGTTTAAGCTTGGTTGATCATTCCCTGTAGACAAATGATTTTTATCTAGACAAAGTTTCTAACATGTTTCTAACTTGTTTCATTAAAGAGTTGGTACGTTTTATTGGCAGTGTTCAAATAAATTTTCCATCAAGCAAAAGTTGAGACATTTTAGTGTTAAAACATTATTAATCAATAATGTTTTACTGATTCAACTTTCTTATTATGGTGGAGGCTGAAATTTATAAAAACGTTTTAATGTTTAAGTTTAGTTTCATGCCATGTTTTATGATTATGTTGTCCTGTGCAAGTATGAGGAATAAATACTTTTAATTAGTTTAAATATATGAATACTCGAAATAAAAATCTCTACCCAAACTTTGATTATTTATGATTTACTATTAATCAAGGTTAAAGAGTAACTCTATTATCATACAAAATTATTATATACATGTTTATATTTATTATCTGAAAATGATGATAGGGGTGCTTTTTATAGATTTTCTTATATCAAAATTATGTTCTAATTTTTTTTTTTTTTTTATAGGAAATGTCTCTGAGTTCTTACCAGGCCCTATTTATGATCTTAATCAAACAGGTCAAGTGGTTGCAGGTTAGTTTAATACATAATTACATTTATGTAAAATTTATAAAATTGTATTATTACATAATGATGTAAATTATATTTTTGTGACATCAATAATACTTAATTCTGTTGCTTTCATTAAAGTTTATATGATAGCAATTTTAATCAGTATAATGGACATTTTAGCTGATAAGATCTGAAATAAATATAAAATTGAACTTTTTATAAATAATTGTAGATATCAAATATTAAGTAATATATTTTTAGGCCCAGGAGCAAAACTTTTGTCCTTGCCTGGTATATTGGGTGCTGGTCTGCCTAAGATATCATCAGAACAACAAGATTCAGTAAATCGAGCAAAAAAATATGCTATGGAACAGAGCATCAGGTTGGTACTCATGAAACAAACTCAAGCACATCAGCAGCAGGTATTTCATTTTCGAAGTAATCAAAATAAAAGATTTATTTTTTTCTATACATTTCTGTAATTAAATATATATTTAAATATCAATAATGTAGTTACATAAACTAAAATTAAATACTAATTACTAAATTATAATTTTATGGCTTATTTCAATCTAAATATCTTTCTTTATATTTTATAATAATATTGTTATTATATTAAATTTACTTACTAATTACTATTTACAATTTTATAGAATTGCATTATATATATATTTTTTAAAATTTAAATTCAAAATAATTACACTATATTATATTAACATAAATGATAAAATCATTAATGAATATATATATAAACAAATATTATACTGCTACTTCCATATTTAAGTAATTGTAATGCAGAACTGTATAGATTACAAATAAATAATAATATCAAAGTTTAACAGTGTACATAAAAAGTAAAAATAAATTTTTCACCATTATAACTTCTTTCAACTACCGAGGAAAATATATTATTATCCTGCTTTTAAATAATATTATAGTTACGTTATTAATCTTATATTATGAAATGCGTATACTTATGGATATTTAGAATAATAGCACAAAATTAAATTTTATTGTAGAAGAAAAAGACAAAATTTATTTAATTATGATAATTATAATTAATATTGTATAGTAATGATAATATTATATTTTCCTGGATAAAAACTGTGAAAGACTACAGTAGAACTGATTTCAAGATTTGTTTCAAATCATGCCTAATTAATGGATGAAAAAAGATTGGAAAAAATTTCTTTTATTTCCAACTCGTTCCTCTAATAAGCTCGTCCCGCCGAGGCTTTAAAATAATATTTAACAGTAAATAACATTACCTTATCCTACTTACTAACTCTAAAAAAAAAAAGTAAAATGCTCCATTAAAATAAAAAAATAAAATACTAAATAAAAAAGGAAGGCTGAAGTGTAAACAAGAAAAATTAGATTCATTTGAAGAAAGCATTGTTTATTTGGAAGCTAACACTGACGGTTCATTTTTTCTCCCTGCAGAAGAATAAGTTGGTCCTGCGGCAGCAAGTTTTATTGCTAATGTGCAGGTTAGTGTCAACAAAAAATCAAGAAAGAAACAATTTACCGATACATATATTATGCATATCACCTTATGATCGAAAACTTCCCTTAAACGTTTTCCCGAGTTGCTACGTATGAAAGGTACTATATAAATACCTTGTAATAGTAGTCGGCGGGAGCAGAGCTGTACCAGCGGGTGGAGGACAATTTTTATGCATGTTTCAATGGGTTTAAAGTTTTAATCATCATTTTGACTTTCGAGCTTGATTTATCAAATCCTGTTTTTCATAATCGTGATAATATTTTATTTAATTTTTACTGCAGCTTTATAGCAAAAACAGTGCATATTAAATTCTAAAAACAAAATAATAATATTTGTATTTGTTAATAAAATTGAGATATATTGTAATATATTATTTATATATTTATATTATAATGCCATACATATTTCTTTCGTCATTGATTATTATTTAATAGAATAAATATGGATGATGATAGTCGAGCAAGGAAGCTAGGTTCAAAGCAAAATGTTGATAAGTATTTATTATAATGTAAAGCAGACATGGTATATATAAGGGGGAGGGATATCAATAGAAGGCCTATGGTCCTTTGTGTTGCAGCAAATGGATACTCATCGGTATCAGCTGCAGAGACAGCAGGCTCTCGCCCTCATGTGCAGGTTTGTTTGCTCTATGCTATAGCTACCCACAATCTTTTATTCAAGTCCCTCTACGTACTCCAACTCATCTACTTCGATCATCGGACGACATTTGCGATGTATCTATTGCAATACAATTAATTTATAATTGCGAATATTTAAATAAATAAATTTACTTACGTAATCTTTATATTAAAATATTATTTGTTTAAGTAAAATTAGATTTTCATAAGTTTAGATTTAATTGTTAATATTTAATAACAGTTATTTGATAATAAAAAATACATGAATATGGATTTTAATTTTAAATGAGTTTTTACATCAGAGTTTTTGATTTATGTAAAGGTTTTAAAGATAATCTGAAATATAAAGAGTAAATTAATTTATACTTGTAAATTTAGATATTGTATAAATATAAATAACAAATTGTGTATATATCTATGTAAAATAATTGTTAAGTGAGCATATGCATACAATTAAAGAATAGGTTGATAATTTATTTTCTTTGCTTTAATTTTTATAAAGTTAATTGTATAATTAAAAATGAAAATATACTTTTTTCAGATATTATTTTAAATTAAATGGCTAAAATAATAATTCCATTTCCAATAACTTTATTTAAATATAATATTAAAGTAATAATCAATATTGAACAATCTTAATAGTAAGCAAGTCAAATTAATTTGTCATCTTAAAATGAAATATAATATATTTAATGTAAGTTTAGATTTTTAATTATAATTAATATAAAACAATAAAAAAATATCCATAAAATAGTATAAAATTATTCAAAAAAATTAAATTTCTATATCTTATTCATTAACATATTATGTGGCAGACATTATGTACAATGATTAGTACATACATAAAATACATGACATTAAATTAAACAACATAACCTCGTTATGTTGACTATTTCATATTAATATGATAAAGAAATATAAATAATAACTGAAAAATGTTTGTAAATTTTAAATGAGTTTATTTTATATTATTTTCTATTTTTGTATTTGTTAAATTTTTAAATTATGATTAAATTAACAACTAACTCTTTTAAAATTTACATTAATGCTCACATATAATGCTATAAAGTATTTTACAAACAATATTAAAATATTAAATTTACAAGATTTAAATACATATTAAATAATTATTAAAATAGTTAGTTATTTTAACCAACTAACTACTATTCATTAAATATTTTATTATAGTTTAAGAAAATATTTTAAAGCATTTTAATTAATATTAAAATTATTGTAATCATAACATCAATTAAGTTAAAATAAATAGGAATACTTCCTTTAGATTTTATTTTATTACTTTTGTTCTTTAATAATACTAGTATTAAAATCAAATATAGAAAATACATTTAAAATTAAAAATATCATATATATCTTTATAAGAGTAATTAAATATTTATTTTTAGTAATACAAAATTATTTCAATTATCAATTAAATTCTAAAGAAAGTTTTCCATTTTTAATGTAACATAAAAATAAATAATGTCTAATATTAATTTTAATTTCTTATAATTAGGGTATATGTGGGCAGTATCAGTTTTGAATTAAAAGAAGATACAATTAGGCAAGCATTTTTGCCTTTTGGTCCTATCAAATCAATAAATATGTCTTGGGATCCTGTTACACAAAAACATAAAGGATTTGCGTTCGTTGAGTATGAAATACCAGAAGCTGCCCAACTCGCACTGGAACAGATGAATGGAGTCATGATTGGAGGAAGAAATATAAAGGTAGCAGGACGTACCTATATTGCGAATATCCCGTCCCTGCGAAATCCTAACTACTCCTCAGAGGTCCGCACCATCTCCTTCCCGTTGTATCATTTTTATCTAATATGTTAAAATTACCCATACTACATTTAACTGGAAAAATTCAAATTAAAGCTTGGGTTCTTATAATCTTTATTTTAATAATTCAAAGAATTCAGGTTCTTAAAAACAGTTTTTAACAGAGTAAATTGAATACAAACGTATTACCAACATTTTAAAATATTAAAACATGTTTTATTACATTTCATGATTTTATCATGCATATTACATAAATATTCAAAATGGTGTAATAAATATATTATGTGAAAATATAAAATTAAATATATATATACCAAAATAATTCAGTATTTAAGATGACCAATATTCAAGTTCCCTTCACCCCATGTTAACTTCACCTTTTGTGCACACAATTAGTAATTTATATAGTATTATAAATTCCTCAACAAATGTGATAAAAATGCAATGAATGGTTATATTAAATCTTATTAATTTATGTATTAAAACATGTAATCGATCTATGTTATATAAATATTTTATGTACTTAAAATAACTATATGTAGATTATTAACTAGTTTTGAAAATATTGAAAATATATTATCACTTTTAGTACGATTATATTAAACCGTATAACTAAAACCCTACTTAAAATAATTTCAAGTGTATGATATATTAATACAATAATAAACTTTACTGTAGAGAATGAATACAGGTATTTGTTCAAGTTTTTAGTTCTAAATAATTAGAAACATTTGTAATATATAATCTATAATTAAATTGTATAATTTTTTGAAAACCTGAATTATAATCTATAATAGCTAATTTATTTATTATTATATCATACACATTTAATTAAAATTAAATTATAAACGTTCAAAACGTTTGGATTGCTGAATGAATGATTAATTTTCAATTGGCATCTAAATATCATCTATTAAAATTTATTATAATAATACTTTAAATTTTTCAGCTTATAAAAAATATGAATTTAATATTTCTTTTTAATACTTTCTATTTGTAAAATGAAGTTTATTGACAATTATTACAAATTAAAAATAGATAATATCTGATTTTTAAAATAGTGACTTATTATGTATAGTGATAATTTCAATTATATGATTTATCTTTTTTATTCTTATGTCTTAACTGTTATAATTTACTATAATTATATCCTTTTTGTTGTTTATTACTATTAATAATACATAAAGCAATTATTAATAATTAAAAACATTTAATTTTATATTAAAAATTTAAAGTTATTTTTTTTATTCCTGCATGGTGAATTTTAACTTGCATTTTAACATGGATTAGATGAAATTATCATTAAATATGTTATTTTTTGAAACAGTATAATTACAAATAAACTATTTAATAAACTTGAGCTTTAAAATTGAAACATCTTCGAAGCTCTTGTTATAAATAAATTATTTATTTAAATATTTTAAATAAGATAACTAAATTCTAGATGAAATCATATTTTAATTTTAAATAAAAATAAATTAATAAATATTTATTGCTTTTCCTTCAATAGGTTGTAGGACGCCCGTCAAATATGCCACAAGCTCAATCAGTCATTGATGAAATAACTGAAGAAAGCAAACATTACAATAGAATATACATAGCATCCATTCATCAAGATTTAACTGAAGACGATATAAAATCAGTTTTTGAAGCTTTCGGTCCTATTACATATTGTAAACTAGCACAAGGAAGTTCACCGCATCGACACAAAGGCTATGGGTTTATAGAATATGAAACCATGCAATCAGCTTTAGAAGCAATATCTTCAATGAACTTGTTTGATTTAGGTGGTCAATATCTCAGAGTTGGGAGAGCTATTACTCCTCCTCATGCACTTATGGGACCTCCAAGTGGTACTGGTACAATGCCTACTGCAGCTGCAGTTGCAGCAGCTGCTGCTACTGCAAAAATTCAAGCTATGGATGCAGTTGCTAGTAATGCAGTTGCTCTTGGTTTAACTAAATTAGGTGCAGCAGCACCACCAATATTAAACCAAGGTACATTTTTTTATATATTAAATTTATTTTAATAAATAATATAAATTAATGTAAAATAATAAGTTTAAATTTTATAAAAAATGAGTTCATTTTCCTTCACAAAGTAAATAAAAAGTATTTTGTTATCTGTCAATGTAACTATTAAGAATCTTATAATTAATTTTTGTTATAAACTTTATAATTTCAACAAAATTATATAGAATTAAAAAATTAGTCATAATAAATAAAATAAATTAAATTTAATTCGATTTTTGTTACAAAACAGCTTTGCCGGGAATTGTTCGTCCAACAATTGCACGGGCAGCAGTTCCTCCACCAACAGTAGCTACCGTTGCATCTATAATTCCACCACCAGCAATAGCCATTCCACAAACTTTAAACAGACCACCTGCAATCATTCAGCCAATTCCAGGTCAACCGGTTATCATACCTCCATTGACAGTTGTAACTCCTACAGCTGTTAGGGTTCCAGTAGTAAGTAAAATTAATTCTAATTTTTTGTAATACATAATAACAGCAAAAAATAATATATAAGTATATATTAATGTGATTTTTATTAATTAAATTTATTATAATATATAATTTATTATAATAAATAAAGTAAAATATTTATAAATATAATAAAAAATTACTAATCCTTTTATATCATAAATACATAAATTTATTAAACAATTATTTAAACAAATTTGTAAATATAATATTAAAAACCATACTATTGCGTATATATTATTATTAAATTCTAAATGCTTATTTTATTAATTTTGAATTCATTTAGTATTTAATCCAAGTAATATAAATAAATTAATATACTACTCTAGTATAGATTTATATAATGTCAAATATTCAGATTCATTTAGTTGTATTATATTAAAATCAATATATATATATAATATTTCAAATAAGTAAAAAATGTTTGTTATTATTTAATGATTTTAATTATAAATATTTTATTATTCTAACAGCAAATACCAGCTACGACAGCTTCAAATACTGATCTTTTAAGGCGAGCACAAGAACAAGCAGCGCATCAAAAACAACAAGAAGAATTACAGAAAAAATTATTAGAAGAAACGGAACCACAGACATTACAACAGCAAGAGAATATGTCTATTAAAGGACAGAGTGCAAGACATCTTGTAATGCAAAAATTAATGAGGAAAGTAGAATCTCGAGTTGTTATTTTAAGAAATATGGTTTCTCCAGAAGATGTAGATGAAAGTTTACAAGAAGATATTCAGGATGAATGTTCCAAATATGGTGTTGTTGAAAGAGTCATTATTTACAATGAACGTCAGTCAGAAGATGATGAAGATGCGGAAGTTATAGTTAAAGTGTTTGTTGAGTTTTCACAAATGAGTGGTAAGTAGTGTTAATATATCAATAATTTAGATTCAAATTATAAATTAAACGTTAAAGTTATTTAATTATATGTGAAATTTATATTTATAGAAGCCGAACGTGCAAGGGACTCTCTAAACGGACGGTACTTCGGTGGCAGATTAGTAAAAGGCGAACTTTATGATCAAGCTTTATTTGATAATAGTGATTATTCAGGTTGAGTGACATAATTTTTTTAAAAATTTGAATGCAACTAAAACTATTTTTTTCTATGAAAGAGATAAGTATTATTGCACTGAGCGTTACAAAACAATCTTCGTATTAAACCAAATGTTCTCAAGTAACCTCGTGAATGCCATTGATGAGTCTTCGGATAAACATATTAAATTATAATTATTTTACGCGTTGACTTTTCTTTTTTTTTTCAAATAAGTTAAAATATTGAAATAGACTTATTTGATTTAACAATTAAGATTTATAAACGCGTTCTATAATTTATTTAATATAACTGTTATATAAAAAATATATC
>JABFQC010005599.1:0-11488 GCA_022817085.1 Psilanteris sp. ZL-2020 | reverse complement strand
AATATATTGGATCTACATCTAGATTTGTGTTGATTGTATACTATTTTAGACATTCTGTGTTTATAAACACAGAATGTCTAAAATAGTATACAATCAACACAAATCTAGATGTAGATCCAATATATTTTGACTATTTCAAAACTAAACCATTTTTATATCAATTTAATGCCTTATTTTTTCCCGTGTTTTTGAGCATTATAATTATTATAGTATACTTAATTTCTAATTAAATTATACATTATACATTTAAAGATTTAAGTCACTAATGAAATATTTATAAAAATGTATTTACAAATATATATATAAATATAAATACGTCCCCCGATTACTATGAGGTCCCGCCATTTTTGGGTGCCCTAGCTACGGATGTGCAAAGTTGTTTTGATGAAGCAATATGGCGGAGCACATCGGGCGGCCTTCCGTCATCCTCACAAATGGATACGGGGCAGGGGGGGCTGCGCCCCCCAAACACCCTCCTTAAAAGATCTAGCCAAACCCAAAACTCGAGATCCTAGGGGGTCCCAGCACCGTATTGTATGAGCGAGACCTTGAAAATAAATGTGGTTGAAGAACAGCATATTCTACACATATTAGGAAATTAAAAAAAGAAAAAAAAACACATTACGCTTAACATTAATAAAGATAATAACAAGCCTATGGATTCGACCTCAAAGAAGTAATTTGTGAGGTCTATTTTTTGGGGAAACCCCTAGAACCACCCCAAAATCAATATCAACCTAAGAGCACGACTACTTACAAATGCCAATAAAAATTACAATAAAAAAGGTATTACACTATAATAGATACCTAGATCGACCCCTAGTCGTTCATAAACTTTATTTTTTGGGAAACTTCTAAAATAAACCCATAAACTGTGTCAACCATTAGCCGCAGGCTAACATATACGTTATATATTTGCCAAAATGACCACGCTTTATATATATATGTATATATCTAACGACAATTTCGAGGACATACCAGGAAAATATGCTGCTGAGGCCCCCTAGGACCTCGTGTATTGGATTTGGTTAGATTTTTTAAGGGGTTGCGGGTTGGGGGGTTATGCCCCCCCAAATCTCTTTGTGAGAGTGGCCTATAATATATAATAAAATTATATATATATATTTATATATATATATAATAAATAGATATTATAATTAAATGTTGAAAATAAGTTTAAAATTTCAATGATCTAATTTTTAAGCACATAATATGTATATATATTCTAAAAATCTTTTTGTTGTACAATTTAATGTAACATTACATCACAAACTAAACGTAATCAATATCATAATATATATATTTTGCAAGGATTTAATTCGCTAAAAAATAGAAAATGCCATTGTATTTATAAACGAAAAGTAATTTTTTTTATAATTATTATTAACATATTATACATACATTAATGATAATAGTATTTAATATAACGTTTTGTATTACTTCAAATCAAATTTGGAAAAAAACTGGCATTTATTTTTCATATTGATAATAAAATAGTTTTAACGAATTTTTATCATTTAATTTACATTACGTACTCCATTCTTCGTGATTCTTCGTTTGCTAAATACATAGGTTCCAACGGAAATCTTTCATCATGAGATACACACATAACCTCAATTGCAATGTTTCTTATAGCCTTGCTTGATACAAAATTTCATCTATGATGATAATGAATTTAATTTGGAAATCAATTTTTAATCAGAAAATTAGGTTTACATATATTTTACGTCATAATAATAAATATCATGGTTCAAAATTCTTTCACACTACGAACTGTAAGTAATATTTACTTATTTAAAAATATTACTTTTGTTTAATTAAATACCTCGGATTTTAAAAGTTTTTGTAAATATAATAATTATTTTGAATTATGTTTTAACTTTACAGAATAAAACTGAATAAAATTAATATTTTTAAACTAATTATTGTAGGGTTTCGACATGGAGAATATGAATTCAGAGATCCAAAATCGGAAGAAGAAGTGTAAATATTAAATTTTTATAATATTCAAATTAAATATTTAATTTATTAATTGTCATGTAAATTATTAAATTTAATAATTGCTTATAATTTTATAGTTATGTTAGTAATGTTTTAATGTCCACATTCAACAATGTATTATTTATTCAAATTAAATAATATATAATTTTACTTAATTTATTTACAGAGTAAATTTAACATATATTGATAAAGAAGGTAAAAAAATAAAAGTTAGAGGAAAAGTGGGTGACAATGTGTTATACTTGGCACATAGATACAATATTGAAATGGAAGGAGCTTGTGAAGCTTCTTTAGCATGTACTACTTGTCATGTTTATGTTAATCATAGTTATTTAGATAAATTACCAGAATCTACAGATGAAGAAGAAGATTTGCTAGATTTAGCACCCTTGTTAAAAGAAAATTCTAGATTAGGTATACTTATGCATTTTTCATTCAATTACTTTTATATTGAAAAATAAATTAAACAAATATGTATCTTATTATAGGTTGTCAAATTATTTTAACAAAAGAATTAGAAGGTATTGAATTGGAGCTACCACCAGTAACAAGAAATTTTTATGTTGATGGGCATAAACCCACTCCTCATTAAAAGTAATTTATTTTAACATAACTTGTAATATAAAATATAGAATTGTAATTATTTATATATAATTTTAATAAATAAAATATTATATAAACATGAATTTATAAAGAAATTTCTAAAATCATAATACATTTATTAAATTAAATATATATAATTCAAATTAATTTGTATTTTATACAGAAACTTATTCAATTTTATTATTAAACCATGTATAGATTCCAATTATATTGTTACATCTCCTTTAAATATATTTATATAAATAATATTTCTAAAAGTAATTATGAAGTTGAGGTTGACACGAAATAAAAATAATACATTTATAGTATAGTTTGTAAATATACAATAATAATAATAGTATAAATAAAACTAATTTAAATTATAAGTGAATTAGATATATTATTATAATTAACTGTTCATATAATTCTTTTTATATTATAGTTATATATACAATTTTATGTAAATATCGCAGGTTACATTCAAATAACTTTATAAATATGATTTTCTTTTACAATAAATTTTGGTTTACATAAAAAGCTACAATTTAAAAGTTTACTTTATTAATATATATTTATACATATATACGTTTGTATATATTTCACACATAACATGTACATCTATATTACATACACACATAAATCAAAAAGCTCAATGCAATATATTACATTTTCAAATATTTGTTCACAAACTATTTTACAGTTATAATCATACAACAAATGGTGTTATCTGGTTTCATTTCATTTATATTTTTTACATATGTATGCAATTTATTACTATCTTAATAAAATTCATCATTTAATTTTCATAAATACAAATTTCTGTAGAAATTATTGTTTCTTTTTCCTTTTTTTTAAATTTAAATTGTTACTCATATATTGTTTAATTTTAATTACTATTTATAAAAAAAGAAGCTGTATTTTAAACACCATAAACTTATACATAAGAAAATTTATTTTTGATATGTTAATTTACATTATTTTATGTATAGAATGAATTATATTCGATACTAAATTTTGTATTAAACAAAAATTAGTTTAGTTTATTATACTTCATGAAGAATGTGCTTTTCTTCTAGTTAAACTTTTAAATATCGTTTTAAAATATTATTCAATGATATAAAATAAACTTATTCAATTACATAACACTTCATTGACTGCACCAAAGATTGAAATACATTTGAATTTTAATAAATATTATACTTTGTAACATTAAAGAAGAATATATGTAATTCATTCATATTATTTCTATTTAGAACTTAATTGATTTGACATTAGAAATAGTTTTAACATTTTACAAATTTATTTGTATCGGTAAAAAATTATTTTATATGCAGATATTATATAATTTAAATTATAACATTAATCATATAGTTTCATACAAAATATTCATTTTATAAATAATTTAATTGAATACAATTGAAAGCTTTAATAATATTAGCACCATTATATGACTTGTTCAAATGTATAACATTCTTTTCTAATCTTATCAGTTATTTAATGTATTTTTATTAGTATAAACAATGACGAAATTTGTTTATTTTCCATTTGCATGCATTACATAATACATAAACTTCTTTAATCATTAAGTATTCAAATTTCACAGTTTGATGAATCAAACAGAATATTTGGCACTAATGATGTGGATATAAACTATATCGTATTAAACTTTATTACAATAATCAAAGTTATTATTTTTCTATCCATTTTAAATAGTAATTTTGTTTTTGTACTTAAACGTACTCTAAAATTCATTTTTAAACTTGCAGACACTAAAAGCTTCTTAATTTTGCAAAATATAACTATCACCATTGCAATGTATAAAACGGATTTTGTTGGTGTATGCTTATATATATCTTAAAAATATATATGTATATTTCCACGTGTTATGTCCATATACAAACATATAAGCAGTATACATGTCCGTAATAATAATGTCTGCTATATAAAAATAATAGTCTTATTTTTTCAAAGAGATACTTGTAATCACAAAATGTGTTAAGGAAAATTGGTGTATTCTTACTAAATAGGTCCCAGATGTGTATATATAATTGTTCTCAATTGTATTTTACTTATATGCAAAATTAGAGTTTTGTATCCGTGTATATTGCGGATACCACTTGATCCAAACAAGTCAAATCGTTTTGTTGATAAATTTATAATAAATATATTCGTTTTGTCTAGCAAAATATACAAAAAACTGCCGTTTAAAAGTGCACAACCACTCTTTCTTTTTTGTTTAAGATATCTACTATGAATACATATGGCATGTATGAAATAAAAATATTGGCAGTCAATTAAGAATCGGTGGGAATATAATGAATATCAAGAAATAAAATTTTTTGTTAGTCTGTTTCATTAAAAAAGAAATGTGGTTGCACTTCAGATTTGTTTATTTTTTTTATTTTAGATTAGTTTAGTTTCATTTTGACTTTATTTAGACATGATGTTGGTGAAAGAGTGAATGTACGGGCAGCTGTCTGTCCCTTTGATATCTCTGATGCCGGCCTACATTCAAATCATGGCATTCGTAAACGTTAGCCACAGCGCATCGTCGGGAAGTATGTCGCGCAGATTTAATTGAGAACGGAGCAGAGGTACCAAAGGGTCCTTCCAGTTATTCCATTGGATGATGTCGACCGCCACAAATGCCACACGACATGCCGCACCAGTAAGCAGCTCTGAGAGGCGCGTACATCCACAAACAGGGAAAAATTAAACTAAGCAATGCTAGGCCCAGCCATCGACGACCACAACCTTCTTCAACGCTGCAACTTTATATATATTTGATTATAAAGTTATAATCTCATATTTAGTTTGTAAATATATAAAATATCTACTTTTATTTATATTTAGTTTCAATTACAATGAATAATTGGATATTTATGTACACATTTGAGATTATATTGTAGTATCAACTAGTTAATAAAATAAACATTATAAAGGAATTAAAAATCAGACTATATATATAAAGGGGTAAATTTAATTATTTAACTCTGCGTTTTTTAACGAATTATTTTAAATTGATTATATACATTTTTAAGTTTGCATTGAAAATAATATGTAAAATAATATTTATTTTGAAAAATTATATTATTTACAACTAAATGAATTTCAAATTTACCTGCATGGATTTTGTGAGAACTCGCTTTCAACATCACTGACACAATAGTATAACATATATTTAGCACATGATAAACAAGATATATAATCTATGCCTTGCTTTACACAATCTGGTGCATATTTGCAAGAACCTTTTGGATTTTGTTGTGCAGTATATAATTCATGGCAGTGTTTGCACCGTAGGCGCAAATTGCGATGATCTGCCTTTCTCGTTGGTTGTGAATCTATAATATCTGGTTTTTTCAATGAACCACCTGAATTACTTCGTTCTTTGTTCGTTTTATGTTCTTCCATCATAGGATATAAATATTCATGGTTAATTGTTGTCAACTGCACATATGGGTAAGTTTCTTGTACTCCATCTGTTGCCGAATTATACATATATTGTATAGAAGGCAATTTCGCAGTTGATCCACCAATATAATGAATAGGTTTCTGAGATTCTGTAAAATCTGGAGATCTATAAGGTGGCATTCGTAAAACATTTCGCCGATCGGGTGATGTTCGAGAATCTGATGTCTCAACAGGAAGATTTAGAGTCTAAAAATATATGAATGATTTTACTAATATTATTATACTTAACTAAATATATGTTTAAATTAATAATATAAAGTAATAAATTACATACATATATGCATATAAAAAAATTTAGATTTTTTTATATATGTTTGAAACAAATATTATTTATAAGATCATATATTATAAACATGTAATATATATGTATATATTTATTATAATATATAATTATTAACTTTGACAAAAGTTAAAAGCTTATGAAAAAAATAATTCATTTTGTTACCATGAAAACATCATCATCTATATCGTTATTGTATTGTATAGATTCTGTGAAACCTTAAAATACAAAATTAAAGAATTAAACATTTTTATGAATATAATATAAATATAACTTTATTCAATTTTAATACGAAAAAAAATAATTTAATAAATTAATACCTTCTAATAATTCTTGTACTGCGGATCTAACACCTTGAGCGAAAGCTCGCGCATCAGCAGTAGTTTGAAATGTTAATCCAAATTTCTTTTCTCCAGTTCGCCAATGATGAAATGTAGGCATTACTCTATTATACTCAAAGTCTTGCTTAATTGTACAACTTAAGACGATCTGTATTCAGTCAAAATTATGATGTAACTTATTATATCGGATAATTTGAATTAATAAAATTAATGAAATGTTTATTAGAAAATATACTAACCGATTGATCAGTAATCCGTTTTCCATAAATAAGATATTCGTATCTTCTTTTAGAAATATCTGGTGACGAAGCACTAGTACTTCCATGATTTTGAGTAGTAGAAATTGGAGTAGATTGTGTTGAAAAAGCTGCTGCGGGATTTATGGTAATAGAAGATACTCCACTACCATTAGAAGCGTTACTAGAGTATCCTAAACTAGAATTAACTCTTCTACGAACAGATACATTTGCCAGTCCTCCACCACTTAAAGGTACCCAACCTCCGGAACTATCATCTCGAGTCATAACTTGAGCTCTGACCCTCACTAAATAATTAGCACTAAAATATACAGATAAATATTGTATAAAATGCGTTAAAGCATAATAATAACTTTATCAATTAAAAGTTTAAAAAATGTATAAAATGATCATTTTCTTTGTACAATTTATAATAGGGTAAATTATATGATATTTATATTAGTATTATATAATGCTATATGAAATTATAAATGTGTATTATCATTGATATTCACAAAATTTGAATAATTATAATATAGAAATCAAATATAATCAAGAAATAAATATGTTCTTAAATATTAAACGTTAAAAATAATAATAAACAATTTATATAATTAATTATAATGACTAGTTACTATTAAAAATTATATTATAATGAAATTTAAATATATTTTCATACAATTTTATACACTTTATATCTATGAATTATAATATTCATAATAATTTTCTGTTAATGGTTTTTAAGAGTTATTTGTAAAAAAATATGAGTAATATTCACGCCAAAATATCTGTTGCAGAAACTTGATGTAATTAATAAAACATTATATATATATACAAATCACTATTATTATAACCATATTTTATTTGCATAATAAAATATTTACTGCAAATATATAAAGAATATATTTATGATTTCCTTTTACAGTTATGTAAATTATACAAATATATCTTTTACAAAGATATACTATCTCTTTAATAAGTCTTTAATAAGTTAACCAATATTTCACATATTTTAAGTATAATCTTTAATTGGTTGTTAATATTATAAATTATAAACAGAAGTCAGAAAATAATACTTATATAAGGATAATCATTCAATATTAAGTAGTGAAAACATGCCTATTAATGAAACACTCTTTTGACAATTTGTACTACATTTTTAATATGGAGATTACATTTTTAATAGTCCAGTGATTTCATAAAAAAAATTCAGATAGAATATTTAGCAATAATGTCAAAAAATAAGCATATAGATTCAACTTACTCTTCGGATATTTCTGTCATGATTACAGTAGATGATGTGTCTATTTGATACCCACTCTATTCCACATCTTAACATTTTCATTGCGTCGAAGCAACATTCGGTGACGTTACGTTATATTATACAATTAAAATTTATAACTTTTTGCACTTATTTGGGCACGACAATACCGAAATATATTTAAATCGAGTATTTTATGATAAGCCCGCTGTAATCGGTTATAACCATACTGTGTGCTATATCAGTTTCTTTTATGCATTTGCAAATTAATTATGCGCGTGCTCCGCAAAATTCATTCTTTCCGCGCCAATTTTACATCGATTAATACGTATATACATGTATGACTATATATATATAAATACATCTATACATTTATATGATCAATTGTTCATCATTTTTTTAATTTATAGTAAGCTTTTTTATCTATTTACTAGTTTAGATCGAATAATCAGATATTCGATTAAACATATACTCAGTTTCATGTAGACTGACATTTAAACAGAATATTTTGCGCGTGAGGTACAAAAAGGTTTAGAATTACATATTTTAATAAAATATTTCAATTGTATATTACTAATAACTATAAAATAATGAATGCATTTTGTGAAATTTATGAAAATACTTATTTTATATTTCGTTTATTTTTAATTATAATTTTGTTATTATTGATTTTAAACCTAACATAACTATATGTAAATAATAACAATATAAAATATTTAATTATAACTTCAAGTATTAAAGAGATGTATATTAAATTATTAATAGATATATATTACAAAAAATAATAATTAAACAAATTTTTATAATTAAAATGTTTAAAAAATGTTTAGATCATATTAAAATGATGATCATGTAAAATACAATATTATAAATATTACCAATATTAGTCATTATATCAATTTAACTATCTACATACGATTTTTATAAATAAACTATGTATTACACGAGAACAAATTATATAGCCAATATATTAAAAATTATAACTATAATTCTAATAACTAAAATATTATTTTAACTCCAGATATTTTATAAATTATTGCTTAAGATTAACAATTTAAGCATTTGACAATTAAATATATTTTTAGTTAAAATAAGATAATTTTTAGTTCATTGAAGAACAAAATAATAGTATATAAATAATATATGGAAATACATTAAATATTTTGAATTGGGAAGAATAAATAAATTGTTGAATACTGTATTGTATATAAACTGTTTTATTACCGTTTTCTATTTTTTAGAATTCTTATAAATGCATGTCATTAGCTGTGAACATTATTAATATTTTTAATTCTTATCAACTAAATGCTTTAACTTTAATTATGTGTCATAATTATTTGGATATTATTTATTATTTTGATACAGTATTCATTTTTAGAAACTTTTTTTTATATAATTTAAACATTAATTCATAATAGGGCAATAATAATAATACAGGCACAAAAATGATAGTTGAATTAAAGAAATTATTTTGTTAAGCATATTTTGTCAATTTGTCTGTGTCTGTGATTTCAGTAAAATATTTCGTAAATAATTACTTTTACTGAAGTTTTAATATTTTTTTACAAAATTAGTGTATAGATTCAAATAAAAAACATCAATAAAATGATTGAAGTTGAATCATATTTTGTTGATCTAACAAAACTATTTGTTTAGTTAAATAACAACAAAACTATGTTGAATGAAACATAATTTGTTTGTCTCTACAAAATATTTCTGTGCGTGTATATTATAAAAACTGATAAATGTATACTTATATATAATAAATATACAATTTATAATTAGTAAATTATTATACAATGAAGTCTTTAATCATTTATTGCAAATATATTTTTATCATATGATACAAAATTATAACAAGTTATCATTAAATGTTTATTTATAGACATATGAATAATCATTATTTATAAATACATAAGAATAAAATACATATCTACATAGCAGTAAAAGAATGTGTTTTCTAATTTTCTAATTTACTTAACTTCAATAAAAGGTTTGTTAAGTTTTTAAAAATAATAAATATAAAAATTAACATTAAAAATGTAAACAATTAAGATATAATAATGTAAACCTTATTAGTAAAATAAACAATATTCCAAAATTATAATACAATTAATTTTAGAATTAATATAACAATATAAATTATTTTTATCAATTACATAAAATCTAATGGAAGTATTTTATATTTGTTATATTTGTTTCCCTCCTAAATTTTGAGGAATTTGTTAAGAAATGAATTTCTATGAAACCTGAAAGATATAAAAATATATTTGATTAATAAAAAAATAAGTTTTAACTTGATATATAATTAATTTATATTTGTATATATTCTAAACTTTTCTTACATAAAAATATATCCATTTATTAATTTCTGAGAATATTAGTTGACGTTTGTATTTTCAACTAATGGCATTTTTATTGACCTGGTCCAGATAATGACTTATCCATGAATTTCTTCTTAGCAAAACAAAGCCACCATTTACTCGGCTTACCATCTTCTCCATAAACTTTTTGAATTAAACGATTTCCAGTTTCTAATCTTAGTTGTTGTAAGTATTGTCGCATAAATTCAGTTTGTTGAGCATCAGTCGGCTTTGCATAAACAGAATTGAGAGGAAACCCAGCTTCTCCAGGAACGTCTATCTTAGACTTGGCGAGCGAATATAAATCTTGTTGAGCTTGGTTTTTATTCGGACACTTTTGTAACTTTTTTAAACACTCCGTAATGTACAAAGTAATATAAATAAGTACCCTATCAGCTTCACTTTTAATCTCATAAGTGCGAAAGAATACATTAGCACGAAAGTAATTTAATGTCTCGTCGATGATATCTTGTGTATCGCCATCGCAAATCGGAGCCGGTCCTCGAAATTGTGTTTTTAATGGCAATAATGCCATATTGCCAATACATTTTTTATACTCGGTTAATGTAGAATGATATGCTGGCATTTTGTTTGATTTTGTGCACTTTTAAATATTTTTGGAGACAATTTGAGACTATCTAGGATTATTTATAAATGTCTACGACTCTATAACCCTACATATAAATCTGTTCGACAGTTTGGAGTTCGAATGACTAAGCTCACTCTATATCAGTAAATTTATATTTTATATAGCCTTCTAATACTGCATCATATGATTGCCAACATTAAATCAGTTTTAAAATGGCAGTGTTATTCAGTAATACTAAAGGTCCGTTTTCGTTTGCGATTTGTCGCCAGCGATGGCGTATTTGTATGCTGTAGTGGAAGAGAGATCAACGATATCATTCCTCTCACTCCCACTCTAGCTTAAAATATGCCGTCGCTGGCGA
>JABFQC010005598.1:0-11491 GCA_022817085.1 Psilanteris sp. ZL-2020 | reverse complement strand
CATTAAATAAATTCTACAGAAATGAGAAAATGTGGCTATACACAAAAAATAAACGTATTAACTAAATTAACAAAAATATAACGAAATCTGCAATATCTGTCAAAATCAATTGAAGAACCACCTTAAAGTAAGTTCTGGAACGCAGCCTTCACAGGCATAAAATATAGATATGCACAAACACCGACTATCTCATAAATTTGGAAAATTCTGAACAAAATGTGTATTTTTAAAATTAGGTTATGTTCAGTAATACACGTCAGCCAACAAAATTCGCGTCACAATTTCTAAATAAATTTGTATGAATGTGTTTGTTAAAATTAATTTAATATACGTTTTCTCCCATTCATAGCACAAATCGATTATTTTCACAATTATTAAAATTTACTTTTATTTTTAACAAAATTAGAAAAACGCTAATTCTAGAAATGTTAGTCACATACAATGGTTTATAACTATGGCGGAGTTCTTTAATTTACTTTAAATACTGCAAATACTGTATTGATAAAGATGAAAATATATTGTACGGTATGTTCGAGAAAGAGACATAACCATCTACAGTACTTATAGTAAATTAAAGAACACATCCTATGATATATATGTAGTACTATCAAGAATATTCTAGATCTAGATAGATATTCAAGAATATTTATATATATAATTGATATAATAAAAGTTGAATCACACGTTCGAATTTTTATTCGTAGTTTTGCAGCCCGACGAGCAACTGTTCTGTATATTCCGTCAAAATAATTGTGTGAAGTTGCGTCATGTGAGTAAATAAGTAAATTCCATTACTGCATTTTTTGTTTTTACTACAAGAAAAATTTAAAAAGTTTGTGTTTAACAGAATCGACTGTATTAACCTAGTTGACAAATTTATTTGACACTCGAACAATTTTGAAATAAGACAAAATTACTATTAGTAATGAGTTCATACTAACACTTACTGTATATATTTTAATTTGTTTATTATTATAGTTTTTAATAATATTTACTATTTAATAATAATTATTTTCTAATGAAGACACAGTAATACAATTAATGGAAATTTCAGGAAAATTAAAGCTAAATTTATAATTATTAAAATTGCAGATGATATTTTGAAAGTGACTTAGAAAGGTAAAAATGTTGCTTGCTCGTATTTGTAGAGCAACATTACCAACAAAGATTTCACCTTTATTAAAAGCTCCGGTTGTTTCAAAGTCATTAGTTTCCCAAATACAAACTGTCAGATTATTCACGAATGACACCAGAAGTGGATTTGCAAGATCATTTAAAAACAGAGTAAAAAATGTTCAGGAGACTTATGTTGCTCCAAAAGATACAGGTATTTATTTATTTAATTTCTAACAATGGGCAGGAAGAAAAATACCCTATATATAGATTACAAATAAAATTTTATACAGGATTAGTACTATTTCAGAATCATATATACAAAGTATTTATAAATAATTAATTAAGAGGAATAATAAAAATAATAAATTTACTATATATAACCAAATTAATTAAAATAAAAAACATTATTTATTATTTATATTATTTATTATAAATATAAAGTTTAATATTAAAGTAATTATTTTATTTTTAAGAAATATATTAATATATAATATTCTACAGTATAAATTTATTATTACAAATTACGGATATAAGAAATATTAATTTGGTAATCAATTACGATTTTCTAGTTATAATGTTATTTATAAACATACATATATTTCATTCAATTTTTCAGCGTTTAATTTAGGCAAAGGTGCAGTTGCTGGAGCTTCAGTTGTTGGTTTGGGTGCTCTTTGCTATTATGGATTAGGTCTTTCATCTCAAACTGGAGCTCTGGAAGAATCTGCGTAAGTAAATATTTTGTTTAAGCTTTATTAATAATTTTAATTTAACTTTTTAAATTAAAAATTTTAAAAAATATATAAATATAAATAAAGTAATTATGATAATATATTTAGAATTATAGTACATTTTAAAATTATTATAAAAACAATAATATAATATTACTTTAAAGAATTATTTTAATTATTGTATTAGAATATGGGCTGAGTATGTGAAAGACAGAATTCATTCAACCTATCTCTATTTTGGAGGCTCTATCATAGCAACCGGATTTACTGCTATGGCATGTGCTAGATCACCAATAATGTTAAATCTTGTAACAAAGCAAGGATGGATGGCAATTTTAGGTACAATGGCTGTTATGATGGGAACTGGTATATTATGTCAAAGTATTCCATATAAAGAAGGATTCGGTGCTAAGCAGTTAGCTTGGCTTGTTCATACTGGAACAGTAGGTGCTGTTATAGCTCCTATATGCCTTTTAGGTAAATATGAAAAAATACTTTTAAATTAAATGCAGTAATATTATAATAACTTATTATTTGAAATATTCTAAATTAATAAATTATTTTTTACTTAAAATTTTATTGAATACAATTATCAGTGTTATTTATATTTAAAACTACTTCTTAATACATGTATCTTTTAATAGTTTAATTCTGTTTTATTTTTATAAAATATTTAAATGGTTTGTTTTATTATTTTT
Source organism: Psilanteris sp. ZL-2020 (assembly GCA_022817085.1). Classification (NCBI taxonomy): domain Eukaryota; kingdom Metazoa; phylum Arthropoda; class Insecta; order Hymenoptera; family Scelionidae; genus Psilanteris; species Psilanteris sp. ZL-2020. Next base: position 8,946 of record JABFQC010005598.1, on the reverse strand, counting down.
CATTTGTTTCGGTTTTATTTGTTATTATAACTTTCAGGAGGCCCTCTATTAGTTCGTGCTGCATTAATGACTGCGGGTGTAATTGGTGGTCTTTCAACTATTGCTGTATGTGCTCCAAGTGATAAATTTTTACAAATGGGAGGACCTTTGGCTATAGGTTTAGGGGTAGTATTTGCCAGTTCTATTGGTAGCATATTTCTGCCACCAACAACGGCAATTGGAGCTGGATTGCATTCAATGGTACTATATGGTGGTTTAATTTTATTTTCAATGCTCCTCCTCTATGATACTCAAAGAATTATTCATGAAGCCAAAACTCATCCTCCTAGCACAATGTATGGAATGCAAATTAGACCTTATGATCCAGTGAATAAGTAAGAATTGTTTATTATAATCTAAGAAAATATATCATTTATAAGTATTATATTTTGTATAAGTATATTTTTTATTTTTAATCGATATTTACATAGTTTTCAATTTAATTTCAGTGCTATACATATTTACTTGGATACTCTCAACATTTTCCTTAGAATTGTCATGATTTTGAGTGGAAGTGGCAACAATAGGCGAAAATAAAGAATTCAGATATATTTAATTTAAATTATTACAACTGATTATTGAATTATGATCATAGATACAAAATAATAAAATTAGTCATAAATATGATCAAGTTATACATATATTTGTAAAGGTATATCACAATGAAATAAAGTTTTATTAAATTAAAGGACAAAAATTGGTATTTTTTTATTGTCCTCTTATTTTAGTTCACAATACTGTAATTTGTTTTTATTATATTATTATTTACAATAGATCTATTATTAACACAAGTAAATGACTTTCCAACTTTTAAAATAAGTCGTCGAAATTCACAATGTTTTGGTTCATTTTGATTTAAAATATACCTGTAACAAACAGGTAGAAATTTCATTTATAGTAATGAAAGAATGACTGAAACTGAAACATATTATTTTATGCACAGTATAAAAATAGCTGTCAAAAAAATCATGTATATAAAAGGTTAAATAATTAAACATAATATTTTTTATTAATATAATAACGAACTTTACTTAAAATATATTTCCTATTGAAACTGAAGAAATATACTTCCTGAAAAACCACTTTTAATTAATTGAACAAAAAATAATAGATTACTGTATATAAATAATTAAATTTGTATGATAAATATAATTTCATTATGTAATTTGATATCATTTGTTATAACAATCTAAATCAAAAGTAGAATTAGTTATAAAATGAAATTAACATACCACAATATTAAACATTCTTTAATTTTAATACTTAATTTAACTTATAATATTTTGAAATTTCTACCATACATTTCAAATTGTGTTCGTTGTTTAAACTTGTGTACAAGGAGAATATACTTTAATTTTCTAAGCACAGTTCTGAAATGAGTTTATTTTCATGTAATCTTTAAACTGTGGAAAATGTTCAGCTTTCTATTAATACAATTTTCAATCACAGTGGTCACTTTTTCATTGTAGTATTTAACACATTAATTAAATTATCTACATTGTTGTTAAATAATTTAAGATACATGTCCATAAATTAAATAAAATAAAACCTTTAATTAATGATGAAATATGTTGTACATAATTTGTAAATATAAATTGCAATAATATATTTTTCAGAATTTCATTCTTTCTATATTATTTAGTTTATTTAAATTTATGAGCACAATCTTTAAAGAAATCAAGAATTTTTAAATAATCTTAACTACAAATATGTAAATACAATAATATAAAAGGAAGTTGAATTTCAATGGACTAATGAAATTAACTAAAATTTTTCAAATAATGTACAAATGAAAAATTATAAACATTGTTTAAACATCAACAAAATCTTTGCGCGTTGAACTGGAATACGCTCCGAGATATCTGGCAAATAATTGTCGTGCCTGCTTAAGTACGCGATTGACATTATGACGACGCACCATTTTATCAAAATACATTGCCATTTCATTATAGTCCATATCATTACGCATTATGTAATCTCGGTGCTGCATTAATAAAGTAATGCAAAGGAACATAAGAAAAGGATTGCCTACACCAAATTCATGTGGTGGTGGAAGTGAGATATCACCTAATGGACTTTCGCTAGTACCAGCAGGTATCAATTTTGTTAATTCTGTGACTTCTTCGCAATGTTCTTGGCAACTTGATTGTGGTTGTTCTAAGACTTTCGTTTGTGGCCAACTTTCAGTATCTTCACTATCTGAAGCATCTTCAATTCTGAAATAAGTGTTTATTATACTTTTAATAAAATAATATTATCTTTTATGTAAAAAAAAATCATTAATTTAAATTATATGTCGTTTATCATTATATCAAATAAATAAACCACCAACCACCCTTTTTTAAAATAATTTTAAATTAATTTCAATTTACTTATTTGTCGTGCGTTTAAAAAACTTTATTGGTGTATACGATTTAATGCCGTTTTGATCTTCTATAATTTCTCCATCGTATTCAAGGTCAGCTTGTTCATCTGGAGTAGCAGGGTTATGCCTTTGCAGACTATGTAATGGATTTTCCCAAACAAAAACATCTGCAGCTGGACTACAACGAGCAATTTCAGTTTCAGTCTCGCTTTCAAGTATCTCATTTTCCTTTTTTGAAGTTACAACTTCGCTTGACTGATCACTCACTGGCGATGGTCCAAACACCTTTAAAATATTTATAAATATATTATAATAACAATATTTATCTATATATATATCATAATTATTAAAAAATAATAATATAAACTATTAACTTGTCTATCTAGTGATTCCAATTCTAATCTTAATTCCCTTGTCATGGATGTTGTCATAGGATAAAATTCTGATGCATCGTCTGGAGAATTTTCATCCTTCAAAGAATTCACTGCACCCCCTTCACTTGAAACCCTGTGTAAGTCTGACTCCATTTTATTTGTGACTTTATTACGATTTAGATTAGTGAAATTAAGAAATTCATTCAAATTCTTTACAACTCGCGTACATTTTCGCTCGTCATCTTTACCGTTTTTATTCGTTACGTCAGCATTTGCTTCATATAAATTTGACGTTTTTTGTGGACTTTTGTATGATGAATTACTTGGGTTCAGGCACTTTTCGGTCGAGGCATTTTTACGGTTATTTGAGGACATTACATGATCATTTGGTACAGAATTAACTCTAAAAAATTATAAAAATCAATTATAGTTATTATACTACAAATTATAAGAAAAAAGTATGAAATAAATTGTATTTATCAGAAACTTCTAATCTTTATATTAATCTTTTTTCATATTTACATGTAACATTTTCATATTAATTACAAAATTTATTTTATGGTTTTTTTAATTCATCTTTTAAACAAATAATATTTAATAATGTGCTATCGGAACTTAATACATAAATTAAATATTTTAAAAATAAAATAAAACACTGTATAATTTACAATAGTATAAAGAAAATTCAACATTATAAATAAAATCTATACGTTTAAACCATTTACAATATATTTTAACGTTTTAAACCTATTTTTTTATTTTATGTATATTTTGATTTGTTATAGTTTAAATATATATTATTGTCATATATAAATTGTTGTTTAGAAGTTCACTAATTTATATAAAAATGTATAATATTGCTGCGTTTATATTCAAAAATATTAAAAAAACCTTTTTATTTCGCCATTTTCAGCAGTAGTTTCCAAACATTGTTCCTCAGTGCTAAGATTTCTTTTCTTGTTACTAGTAATACTTGCAGATAAGCTTTGGCGTCGGATTGCGCAAACTTTTGTGTAAGCATTTTGTCGAATCTGTTTAACGTTTGGACTAGGTGGAGGTGATTGTGGCGGAAATGGTGCTTCGAATAAACTTAATTCTCCAGTAGGTAATACTGTCGGTAATGCTACCCACAATACTTCAAGCATACGCATTGCATCATCTAATGGAAATTCACGCTTCATTTCAAGCAATAACCAACGATAACAGAATAAAAGATCGTCTGCTTGGTGTAATTTAAGATAGGCATAAAACTCTGGATCATAATATTGAAGACCTTTGATAAACAAAGAAAATAATTTGATTAAAATATGTATAAAATAATATACACTAGGATAAGTATTAAACGATAATTATAATTATTAATTATTATTTATTATCACAAATAACAATAAAAAATAAACAAATAATAAAAAATTACCTTTTGAAAGATGAGCAAATTTTGTTGTCATAGCTATCCCATCCAACATAAAATTATTTTTAAGTCGCCTCATTAAGGCACAAAGGCAGATATATGCTTGTGCCTCATCCCGCATAGTTACTAAAAGTGGAGATGCTAAGTCACTCATGCCTTGACAATAACTTACACTTGGATGATTAAGAGCATATGTTGTTAATATATTGAATAAACTAGCAGTGTTTTGATTATCATCAGGTCCCCCATAGAAACGATGATGTCGATCTGTTCGTAAAACATCTTTTCGCACCATGCCTGTCACATAACTAAGTTCGCCAACATTTTGACCTAAAGATAAACCATTTTCGATTATATAATAAATTAATATATTTTTGTCAATTTGGAATTTAAATTTTTTAGATTGTATTAAGGCTCATGGAAGCGAGTCGGCGAGCCAAGAATTTTAAATTATAAAATGTCCGCCATTACCGAAGGTCGTCGGCCACTACGCAATACTATTTACCGAGTTACGTACCATTTTCCTACACTGAAAAATTTTGGATGCTATTGTTGCACCACTAGCGGTATAGCGGCTGTTGCACAGACTTGGAGATATTTAGAACGCCAAAACAGTACGGCAGTTACCCCCCGCTCATGGTTGAGAATATTACCCCTAAACGTGTTGTAGCCACTTCTGCCTGCTTCCCACACGACATTTCACATAAAACACAAAAACACAATAGGCGCTACTGCTAACCGGTACCGAAATTGTAGCTGTTTCCAAGCGGCGCAGCAACCGCCCCCCAAAACGAAACAGTTGCTGTATTTGCGATTGGCGTAACAGCACTTGGTGCGGGTACGGCAAAAGTTCACAGAAACTTTCAGTGTAGTCTTACAACAAAATTGATATAAGAGCAGACGAAGAAACACATAAGTTCTGCAAATGCTTTATCCTGTCTATCAAAATAATAGAATACACCTGGTGGCTTTTACTGAAAGAGTAAAAACATCTAGCATCTCATGTTTATTAAAGAAATGGATTGTATAAATCAATTTTTTTGTATAAATGACCATAGTATTATATACACCAGAAATGAATTTAACAATAATAAATATAATCCTTAGTTAACCCTATTGAAATTTCAATTAACGAAATGTTTGATGTTATTAGAAGACTGGAATATTAGAAGAAGACAATCTTTTCGAACACATATCCTATCTTTCTTATCTTTGAGAAATCGTTGCGTGAGAGTGTTTTTCCAGATGAATGGAAGAAGGGTATTGTTCACCCTATCTTGAAATCTGGAAACAGAAATGATATCGTAATTTGCAGACTCATTACGATTATAAATATACCATTCCAAATGCAAAGTCAAGTTCAAGAAAAGAAGAATGTCACTTCTCTACAACTATTCTCTGGATGGAATTACATTATAAAGAATATTAGATACAGTGGACTTGGGTGTTCACTATAGCTCGAAAGAGATTTTTAACCTGCACATTGCTGACATTTCTAATAAATCTTAAAAATTTTTAGGTTTTAAAAATAGAAGTATCAGAAAGTTTCTCTCTCCAATCACCTATAAAAGGCTTTATATTTCTTTGATTCGACCCATACTTGAATATTCTTCTCCTATTTGGAATCATCATACTATATCTAATGTAAAAGAACTTGAAACTACAACATACATTCCTGAGACTGTTTGTGCATAAATCGCTATTGCCAATGCATGGCTTCTCTCACGACTATACCAAAATTTATCACATGGTAGGGATTAAACTATTGAAAATGAGAAGAAAACTTTGATTTGACTCCTCTTAGATCACTGATCATAAATCCAGATCACACAACATGAGAAATGCTAAATCCTTAGTTACAATATTTTATCGAACTAATTTATATTATAACTTTATAGAGATAATGATACGCCTGGCAAATTCCCTTAAAATTAAAACTGAGACTTTATTGCGTGACCGAAATCAATTCATAAGTTACTGTGAAAAAATTATTGTAATCCGATTTATTTTTGTTCTTATGGGTTATTCTTATACTAATAGTAATTTTATTAAGGTGGATTTAGACGGATTTTCAAACTGTGCGTACACTGTATTGATGATTATTTTCTAACTTAATTATGTCTAAATGTCTGTACCTTATAGAGTAATTGCCCGTTCATTTAAAGAAGTAAATAAATAAATAAATAATATTTATTAGTTTTGAAAATATCCCTGTCAAATAAATCAATTTTACCTTTTTGTAAAATACTTCTCCATTTTTCTCTTAGGTTGTGATATTCTTGAGCTTTTCTCTTCATGTAATCCATCCTTTCTCGTCCTGACATACCATCAGGATAAACATTGAGAAGATGTTTCCAAACAACTTTACGCAAACTTGGTTCAATTCCTCCTAAATAAATATCTACACGTAATTGTTTGGAATGTATTACTTGACCAATTGGATCCAAAAACTTGCGAAAATCAGCATCAGTCAAAGGTGAATATGGAGGCCGATCATTATGCTGCGAATCTTCACCAAAGTTGCTAAGTGCTTTTTGTAGCATATAAATAGTTTTTTCCATCTGCAATATTAACATAAATAAATAAGCAATATATAATAAATTTATTTCATAATTTATTTTGTTGAATTTTAAGGACTTACTTTATTCATTAATAGTCCATGTAATTTAGGAGTCTTATAAGGAAATCCTGTTTCTTGTTGCTTTATTGCAACTTCTTGGGTAGTTGGTTCCCATTCATATTCATGATTAGTTGATTCATCAAAAGATTTTAAATTTACTTGCAAATAAAGATATGGTTCTGAAGAACTAAACAAGAAATTTGTTACAAAATTAAATTAACATTAAATCATGTATATGTAATCTGTTAATATTAATAGTATTTAGTAATTCAGATAATTTGTCTACTATGTAATGATGAAAGAAAACTCAAATTATAAAATATTTAAAAATTGTTTACTTATTTAAATTTGTGTAGAATAAGTAAATCGATTTATTTGTGAATTATATTATGATTTATTTGGTTTTATTTATATATTTATTACATTTCATATAATGTAAACTCTTTTACTTATTTTATTTTAAGGATTAAAATCCTGTTTCATGGTAATAACTTATTATAAACAAAATAGTAAAAAGAATAATATATGAAAGTAAAAATATACCATAAAAATAGACTGAAAAAAAGTAAAATTTATATTAAAATCATTCAAACCAATCACTTAAAAAATTCTACAATATATAGCAAAAGATGATTAAAATACAAAAATGAAATCAATTTAATATAAAGTATTTCAACATGATATACTTTATAATCAAATTATTAGTAATATAATTAAATAAAATCCAACATGTGGTTAAAAATCTAAAAGATAATAGTGCCTCACAATCCTTATGATATTAACAAATTAATGAAGAAACTTTAGACTATTTAACTTAAATACTTAAAGAAAATAAACAAATGGAATCATAATTAGCATCTTTAAAATATGTTCGTAATCATGTTCAAAGAACAGATCTCTTCATCTGAGTATAAGCTATTTATTTAAATTTTTATTTTGCACTTAATATAAAATTTCACAATAATTATTATATAAGGACTTTACAGATAATATAATAAAATAATATAGAAATAATCTAAGTAAGTAAAGAGATGTAAAAATATTAAGAGATTTTTAAATTTATTTAATAATTATAGCAACGATATATGATGTGATAATAATGGAAATATTGAAAATGAAAAATGAACATTAGTTTGTTGAATATATTACTATTTTAAGTGTGCATTCCAGAGTTTTATTTATGTACTTCAAGTTGCTATGTATCTTTATCTAATTTTATGCTACATAACTCATAGATTTTTGATTTATCACTTAATGAATTTGCGTCTTTTATTTTATTATGTATTTCTAATCATTAAGTCTCACGGTTCTTATATTTTATTTATCCTTATTATTTTGTAAATGGACATTCCTGTAAATTTCTTTAAATAAATAAAGTTACTTTAATATATTTTTTTATTTTTCACTAATACCTTACTTTCAATAATTAAAGTAAATTCTGGAACGAACTTTTAATACTCACAATGTTTTGTATTTCCAAATTAAAATAGACCAACCTTATAAAAGCAGCATCTAAATCCCAATCTGATAACAAAAATAAGTATGTCTTTGCTCCACAGTCATCTATTGCACGATATGAGACAGTAAACTCTCTGTAATGATAAAAGACTAATATAATATAATAATTTTCATGAATAATAAAATATAATTATACAAGTTTCTGATACAAATTAGATAGTAATATATTCTAATTTGAATGATTATGTAATTATGAATTTTTCTTGTCATTGATATGTTTAAAAATAAGATTACCCTGTTAATTCTTATAAATAAATAAAAAAAATTAAATCATATATATAAATTAAATTTAGTGTATAATTATAAAGTTTATTAACTTTACATTAGTAACAATCATACCCTTTAATATCAAATGCTTTGATAAGAAGACTTTGTAATACTTCAATAGAAGTTATTTGAGGATCAACGCTGAATTTTCGATATTCTGGTTGGAGTCTATTTTCACATTTCTATAAAATAAATATATATATTAAAATACATATAATTTCTGCAATTACTTGTATCATTTAATCATTTATTATTATTTAACGAACAATGTCTAATATCAAGTAAAAAATATTATCACATAAATATACAATTTATAATAACATATTTGTTTGTAACTTGTCAGATATTAAAC
>JABFQC010005597.1:0-11492 GCA_022817085.1 Psilanteris sp. ZL-2020 | reverse complement strand
TGCCAAATCTGTACTTTGATGCGATGTTTGTCAACAAAGAATGATTACCGTTAAAGCACAGTAAAAATATAGGGAAATCAAAGTAATGTTTACGATATTTAGGGGTCATTTTTACGTGTTGACAAACATCGCATCAAAGTACAGATTTGGCAAGGTAATTTTTAATAGAAATTTTTCTCAGTGTATGAATATCTTTGTCTTTTATGAACAAAGTATATATTTAAGACAAAAAAATATAAATATATATTTTTTTATAATTTATATTGATAATATCTTTCATACCATACAAGTTTAAAACTTAATTTCCATATTAATTTTTTATCAAGATATAAAAATACTATAACAAAAATGCTGTAAATAATGAGTTCATAATTGATTTTATAATAAATTTAATCTGTAAGTATGTGAACGAATATGATCCATAGAATAGTGGACGAACTAATCTGTGATGAATTATATTATGAAACACGAAACTGATAAACAGATTATTTAGAGTGACTTTGGAGAATATCAAGTTGGAGGTTCAGTTCAAATTAACTTAACTATATACATGTAAGGGTAATTACATACAATATTATATTATCTGCATTAAACAATATTCACATAACTTTAAGTTATACGTTACTATAACCGCATATACTTCGTTATTTTTATTAAAAATATTCATATCGTATTGGAAATTATATATAATAAATAAATTATTAAAATATAGAAATATAAAATGAAATCGGGTGACTTTTAATTTTATAAATATATATACGGTACAATAGAAAATACATTAATTGGAAATTATATATACTTTTTAAATTTACTAAAAAATTAAAACTTTTAAAATGAAATGAATTTTTACAATTTAATTTATACGATAAAACATTAAATTTAAGAACAATCTTTTGTAATTAATATGAATTAATTTATTTCAAACAAAATCTGAACTAAAATATTATCGATATTACACGAGTAATTTAATTTGATAGAAATATGTGATTAAATAAGTTGATATATCTATATATATTATTAAAATGTAATTGAGTTTACATTGTGATAAAAATAAAATAAATTGAAAATAATCGTTACATAAGTGCAACATAAAAACTTCGATTATTAAACAATATCTGAGAAAAGTTGCTTATTATAATACCTTTAACAATAAAGGTATTATGTCTTTTAATTAAACTCATAATATTAGTAATTTTATATTTATCATTAATCAAGTTTGTTTAGTAATAATATACTGTTTATAATTACTAATATTGTAGATATTAAATTAAAATTTAACTTAATGTATCCACTTTTTAAATGTTTAAAAATGTGATACTAAATATTTCTTGGGCTTGCATATTATTTTAAATTTTAAAAATAATATTATTAGTAACAAAACTAATAATTAAATTTAATTCATATAAATGTAAAATTTTATCTATAGTACGTAAGTTATACTACATTATATACTAGAACATACCATTAGTGTGTTATTAATATATATACTTATTGGAATCAAAAATATTGCTGATCAACTTACAAATATAAAAAAAAAGAAATATAGAAAGAAAAATTATTAATTTTAATAGAACATGTTGTATTTTATATATTATTTAAAACATCTACCAGTCTATATCTGAGATAATATTAAATTGGTAAATTATATAAATATATATATATATATATAGCGTAATATATAATATAAAATACGCGTTTTTAATAATTATAATATATTCAATTTTAAATACACGGTTATTAAAAGTGTGATTTTCTTTTAAAGCTTAAAGCTGTTTCAATATCAAAAGTCTTCAAATAAGGGTTGTTTGCGGGATTTCTCCATAAACGATTATATATAACTATACAGTCAGTCTTTGAAAGGCGTTGAAGCGAGGTTTAATGCAAGGTCAGAAATGCCTCAAGCGATTTCAAAAGGAACACGAAAGGCAGAAAGTAAATAATCCGTCAGATAATTGATACAAACATTCTTTTGACGATGAAAAGAAGATGTAAATAGATTTACGGGCTTGGGTATTACAGACAAATTACAGTTTCTTGTACAAATAATTTGATACTAATATTTTTGTTTGTATATATAATTTGTGGATAATCCTAATAGGAGATTTCTCAATATATCTTGATAATTATAGATATAAATAGAAAATTACATAAAAAGAAATGTCAATCTCCCTATTTGAATACGTTTTTATTTTAAGTAATTATTAACATAGTTTAATATTTAATTATATATTATGTATATAAATATTCAATTAAAATTATAATATGCTAAATGTTGAATAATATGCTGAAATATTGATGGAATAATGTACAAAATTGATAATAAAATATATTATTATATTCAATAATTATAACATTATTTAATACACGTTATTATTAATTTCATAGTTTTCAAATTTTAATTTCAGAGCAATTTCAGAGTATATCACCGAGCGCAATACCAGTATTCCTTCACAATTTGCAGAATTCTGCAGGTTACAATATAGCAAAGCCTATTGCTAGGCCGACGGCATATCACCCACATCATCCTCCTCATCCGGGACATCATCCACCTCAACACCATTTGCCTCCAAATGGACAACCCACTTTACATCAATTACTATATAGTAGAAACCCTTATATTCCAGGTAAGTGTTTAATCAATTACTTACTTAACATATTTCTATAATAATGTTAATGAACATTTATGTTATTACGATATATGTAATGGTCAATTTAAATTAACAAAGTTTTAATAAAAGATATATATTAATTAATTTTATTTCCCTCAAATGTAATTTTGATTGTAATGTAATTGAATGTTCATATTATTGGTAGTAATTGTTTTATAATTAAATTAATATATCACAATTATTTTAATGCATAAATAGACAAATCTAAATCGTAATATTCATATATATCAATTTTGTTCTAAATTGTATATATATAATTAAATATTACATCGATTCTACGTAGGTGTTCTTTACGGGTTGTAACATTAAAATAAAAATTAATTAGGAGGCACGCTTTCATTTAGCAATTCGCATTAAATATTTAAATAGGTTATGTTAAATTATATATTTTATGTTATATATTACATAATTTTAATTTATTTTTCGCTTTTTAGTACATTTTTTTTATAAATTGTATTGTAAATTATTTACTTTGAAAGAAATTATCAAATAATACCCTAGAACCAATGATAATTTTTAATTTATTTCATTCAACTGTAATAGTTAATATAATACTAATATATTCTATTTAATCGGACCACGCAATTAACAAATTAATATTCAAACTCAAAGAATAAACTACAACTCGGTGTTAAGCAACTTTCTTATATGAAACTCATAATCGAAACCGTTTAAAGTGATCGGAGTCGAATTTGAAATTCAAAAAGTCTGTCAATTAAACAACACTTTGAGCCTTTATGCGATACAGAATTCGTGATGCGGTTCAATTGATGAAAACGTGTAATCGTGGGTGCGCGGCTCTGTTGTTTTTGTTTGAATGATGAAGCTGCATGTTGAACGATAATTTGAAAATGTAACTTTCGCAACGAGGCGCAGTGAAATAAACGTGCACGTGTACAGTATGGCTCTGGTATCTTGTTGTACGTAGGCTCGCGCGGGACATGGAGTGCATATGAAGTGCATCGAAAGCACTAGCGTATTATGTACATGCACCGCCACAAGCAAAATGTACGCATGCAACAAGTGCGTGGAAATATCATCGGCGCAGATAATATCGTTATGCTTGGTTTGACAATATTGAAGTTGCAGTTTCAATTGGTCGTTTCACGCCAACCAAATGCCTTGTGCAAATATAACGCTGCGTAATGCTTGAAACATCTAACTTGCTGCAAAATGAGATGACCTTTAACCAGATTTAAGTTTAAGATACACGCACAGAAATATTTTGTAGATAAAAACAAATTTTGTTTCATTCAGCATAGAGCTTTGTTGTTATTTGACTAAACAAATAGTTTTGTCAGATCAACAAAGTATGATTCAACTTCGATCATTTTGTCATATTGTTGATGGTTTTTGTTTGAATCAACACGCTAATTTTGTAAAAACATATTAGACGATTCAGTGGAAGTGTAAATATTTACGAAATATTTTATTGAACGCATACACGTAGAACAAAGTTATATTAAACATTACACTGAGAGAAAATTACAGTAAAACTGGTTACTACAAAAAATATATAGTTCTTGTTAATATATTCATCTATTATCACAACTATAAAATATGGTTAATATTGAAACTAACAGATAATTACAGTTGATACAGCTGAAATTTCATTTTCATAAACCAAATCAAAGCTGCTGTGTCAATTTCGGTTGTTTCAACCGTACAGTTTTTCTCTCAGTGTACTATAAGTCTGGCGTTCCAAGGTAAAGTAATTTTTGTAATACCATGCAGTACTTTTTACTATAAGATATTGTAAAAATTGTTATAACATTTTTGCACAGTACAATATTATATAAGAAAATTTACTATTATATAGAATAGAAATACATAGAAATATATTTTCTAATTTATAGAAAATATACTATTATTTATTATACTATTTCCGTAACATTCATTAAGATATCCTCAGAATGCTAGAAGTATAGCAATTTACGATATAACTTTTTGAAAATAATTTCTTTAATTCAACTATACCATTTCTGTGCGTGTATAACAATATGACAGACGTAAATGACCATGATCCGTGTAATTCATACGAATCGAAATTATCTATTGGACCAAATGAACTGGTGACGTAGCATGGACTGTTGTAATTAGCATTCACTTTTTTCCATGCTTTCTGGGTATATTTAATTGAGTGTTATATGTTGTGCTGAGAGAAAAGATCGTTAAATGCATAAACTTGATATTAGAATTACATTGAAAAAACTACGAGGTAAAAGTTACCACATAAATAATATGGGTTATTGAATGGTAATGGTTACCATTTACACGGTAAATGTTACAACTTAAATGGTAATGATTAACATTTGGTTTTCTCAGTGTAGATTGTTTAATTATAGATTACTGATTTGAATAAACAGATCTTCAGAAGAAACTGTTCTGAAAGAAGAATGTGTTTTTTTAAACGTAATCTCGGTTGTTTCTTTAATAACAACATTTTAACAGTTCTGAGTGTACATTCCAGAATGTTTGGTCTAATATTTTTGCAGGGAATTTCGAAGTTCTGTTGATTTCTTTATCTACACTTAACTGATTAAGTTGGTTTATTATGTTGATATTATAGACATTGACCTGGACAATTATTATTTTAAACGCGTTTTTATGAGCATTACAATTCTATAGTGTTAAACTACCCATAGAATCTATATATAGTCAACTAATATATCATACCCCTTAAATTAATTAAATATCTTAATAAATATGAGAATTATCTTTGTTTCTAATTTTAATGTAATTATACTAATCTTGTAATTAAAATCATTAAATTTAATTCGAAATTGACATAATTTGATTAAATAGATAGCGGCTCTTAAGTATGTATTGCTTAGTAAATTATATTAAATATTTTCGCCAAAGCGAGTTGCACCTACAAGCAGCCACAAGTACATATTACATGCAGCAAATAATATACACAATTTTACTTCAACACAGAAGTTCAGTTATTTTTATTATTTTTAAAAGTACAGTATATATATAATTTTAAATATCTGCAACATCCTGTTTGAGTGAAATATATATTATTCTGCTTAAAAGTCTGAAGAAATTAAAATGCATCAATACTTTTATTGTATTTTATTGAACTAGGGACCAGTCCAGGGGCAGACGGACGTCAGATGAGTGGTCCTGGAGGTGTAACGGGATTTCCAGCATCGATTCAAGGAGATTTGGGACAACTCGCTAGTATAGGACTAGGGTTTCCTTGGGCTGCGAGTGCGCGGGGAAAACCGCGTCGTGGGATGATGAGGAGGGCTGTGTTTTCGGATTTGCAAAGGCGTGGTTTGGAAAAACGATTTCAAGTTCAAAAATACATCAGCAAGCCGGACAGAAAGAAACTGGCCGAAAAGCTTGGTCTCAAGGATTCTCAGGTTAGATTATTATGTGCTTATAATTATACAAATTATCGTATATATAATTTCTTTATTTATTAAATTTATACTTCTACAAGACACAAATAACAATACTCGAACAGTATTTAAAAAGAAGAGTGGAAATTATCAAAGATATACCAAGATAAGTTATGGATTACATATATCGTTATTCAAACGAATTTCATACGAAATTCTGTCATTTCAAGTTTGATTGATTAACATGAGAGAATAGTTAATTTCACTGCAAAAAAGTGCGTTTAGTTAAAATAGCTGGTAATAGTCGAATATTGGAAAGGAGAAATATTTTATAGATAATTTAACTGATAAACAATTAGCAGAATGCTTCCAAAGATTAAATGTTTGATGGGACTGAGTCGCACAAAGGAGAAATCATTGCGGTGAGGCGTCAGTTACATATCGTGCTCATAACACAGAAAGGCGCATGGGTCGAGCATATATTACTGGCCTCCGTTGAGGTTAATCGCGTAATGCCAGTTCATTAGTTGCACACATCCGACGATGCCAGCTTGGTCTGACTGCGCGACGTTAATGAAACTAAACACATTCAGCAATGGCACTGAGTTAGTTTCATTTGATTTCATGAGACTAGTTTACCATTCACATAACCGTCTGCTACTCTAATTTGTGCATCGTTATTCGGCTTCAGTTCCGCAGTGCCTTTTCTTCGTTAAAAACGTGATCGATAATTATAATGCAATGCGTGACGTACGTCTTATAATAAGAAATACTTCATTTTATTTATAACAACTTTAAAAATTCAAATTTGCATTTGCTGCATTCTGAAATTATGGAAATATTATTTAAAATGTATAAATATAGATATTTTAATATAATACAAATTTATATATATATAAATATATATTTTAGTCCGATTAACAAATACTTTTGTATTTAAAATTATATATTTTTAATCTTTTCCTGAAATTCACAAATATAGTTATAATATATATATATATATATATATATATGCCTACATTGTAAAAATGTAATACGCGTATGTTGCTTTATCACAACAATCTTAATATGAAACATTTCAAATATGTCTTAAATTAAATTGTTTTCTTGATAATTGTTTCAAAATGAAACTTTCAGAATATTTTAAAAATTCAAAATTTGTTAATAATAATAATAATAATAATATATCTCATCTAAAAAAAAATATATAATAAATTTGCTTAATAACAATTGTTAAATAATTATAATATTGACAAGTTAGATAAAGTTTATAAGAATTTATAAAACTACACAAATAAGACTTTGTTTTAATTATCTTTAATAAGACTAACATTTTCATTATAAACATATATTTAATCTAATATAGTTATAAACGTATATAGTTCATCATTACACCGCACAAGACTATATCGTTATCGTCGCGGAATCTAAAATCGATTAACAATTAATATGATACTAATATTTTACGCGCGCATGTCAGTTATTAAACTACATTATTCATGAAATGTACATTAATAATACTATTTTTCAACATTATAAATTATATCGGTAATTTACGATATCATTAACTAATTAATTCATAACGAAACCGTGGAATTAATTGAGCTATACTAAATCTTTATCCATTAAATTAAATAAAGAAAAACGCATAAAACTGCATAATTTGAAAGACAACTTTATTGCTCATTTTATTACACCTAACCGCGTTTGATTTTAACGGCTGCGATTATTTCGTACTTCATGAAATTTGCATCAAAATTATTTAACAAAATTGTCATTAAATAATAATAATAATAAAGCACTTTTTTACATTTAACATACAACCACGACCAAACTCCCTTTGATTGTCCTTCGATAGTAGAATTCAATAAAATCGACTCGATTCCATTCCGATGTGATATAATTCAATGACCAATTAAGAGTCAATTTTATTCCTTCGAAGTCCTGGGCGATTGAAAAATTAAGCAGAACGAAACATAAGTTCATAAATAAACAAAACAAATTACACGTAAAGATGGAGCGAACAAAAATGTATTCGCGAAAGGAATTGAATCGCCGGCGCAAAAATACGCTTCGGGGGGGAGGGGACAAAGAAATGATAATAGAACGATGAAAAGGGTTAAAAATGAAGAGAACAAAGTGAGACTAGAATCAGCTTTGTCGGCAAAGAAGGGATAAAGGTGGGCTGGTGGGATATCCTCATGTATAATTCACACCTCGAACGCCATGGCTCGACTACCATTGGTGGAAGCTCGCTCCGTCGTCGGCTTTATGACGATCCTAAGGACACGCGACATCAATGGCGGCTCCGGCTCACCGACAAACAGGTCCTGGTGCTCATTCCACGCTCGTCCTATTTTTCCTCGCATCTTCGCGATCAAAATAATCACTCAGCGACTGTCTATCGCGATTTTTTTTCTCTTTTTTTTTCAATTTTTCTTATCGTATTTTTACACGCCGTAATACGACGCGGGCAAAAAGATTGATGGTTTTATAATCAAGATCAATTTGCAATTAATTGGATCCGAATCGGGGGCAGATTCATTTGACGCGGCGAAGAAATTCAATGGAATACTTCGGTGTTACGGATTAGTTGATGCGAACTTTGGCTAGAATGACCGATGAGAAAAATGAGCTACACTTGCAGGTAATAAAACCCTTTTTCTGGAATGATAAATGCGTGAATAATTAAACGTAAAAATAAGCAACGGAATTATTGTTCTTTGGGTAGCAAGATTTAAGATGAGCATAAGAGATGAGAGACGGTGGATTTAATTTTCGAATAATCGGTCGCGAAACTCGCCGATTCTGAATCTATAAAGTTTGCCGGGGTTGCTTTTTAATTATAAATTTACACTGAGAAAAATTTCTATTAAAAATTACCGTGCCAAAACAGCGCTTTGATGCAATGTTTGTCAACAAAGAATGATTACCGTAAAGATACAGTAAACAATATAGGAAAATCGAAACAATGTTTATGATATTTAGGGGTCATTTTTGCGTGTTGACAAACATCGTATCTGAATATTGTTTTGGCATAATAATTTTTAATAGAAAGTTTTCTCCGTGTATAAAGAACAGCTTAATTTGGCAATGTTGATAATGAAAAAGTGGTGGTTCACGAAATATACATAAATACGGCGTGGACGCCAGCGATGTTGCCAGGGTGTTTCTTGCAATGATACGTTCGATAATACGATTGGGACAAAAGACATCTAAAGTCCGAGTGTCTGCCATACGAAGTATAATAAAAGCTATTATCGTGCAATAATGGCTCTTCGGATGGCGTCAGCCGGCACCGAATGTCAAATTTTAAGACTATTCTGCGCAATGCAGAAACCCCGATGCTTCACAGTTTTATAGCTACTTCAGTTATAAACCTTAAAGCATGCTGATTTACATTTACACAAATAAATTGTCATTAATATTCCCACTGCAAATGGCAAATGAAACAAACTTATAAGATTTGCGTTGGAAAAAGTGTTGCGTTAAATTTGTTTTATGTAAACGAGTTAGCGCGTGTTGCTGGCGTAACCACAATTTTGCTGTTAATTAAACGCCCAAAATAACATTTCGAAAACGATTGCGATAAAGCTTGGTGTCTATATTAGTAGTGGTCAATAATATTCTGATAATAGTTTTTAGTAGAACGTAATAGTAATTCTAATGAAGAAGACAAACTTTTTATAGGCATATAATATATTTTTAAGACAATTTTAATATATGTATTAATTATTTACAATATTGTTAATAATACTTGTTATATACGTTAGAAATTTTATTTTTCTCATATGTTTGCAATATAATGGTTCCGAATAAAATTTCATTCATCTTTAGGAGAATTCAACATTTTATAAAAACATATATTTATTTTGTAAATTTACATACTTTAGGCTACTTTATTAAAAGATAAAATAAAAATATAAATTTAATATGAATAAAATTATTTTTGCAATAATTAATATTTAAAAAATTATTATCAAATTACTTATGCTTATTAAACGTACTTTATATTTTAGTTCCATTGATGTAAAAAATTATTATAAATCAACTGCAGACTTCGATCATTAATTATCAATTTCTGTAAAGTATCCCAAGTAGAAATTTCACAAGTAACTCGCGAGTTACTAGAAATTTTATATACAAATTCTCTAGTAACTCATGAGATACTAGAGAAATTTATACTAGGGATGGTCCCTTCGTCCGTTTTATTCAAAAATAGAACATTAGTTTGTCAAATACCATCATATTGATATAGTATATGATACAGTAAATATAAAACCAACACAAAACAGTCAAATTAATATTAATTTTATTATATTTTTGAAATTACTCAAATTTGTTCGAATTATATATTTATTGTGCATTAACTTAACAAAAATGAATTAATCTATGTTATTATACTATCACTAAAAACGTTTTTTACTATTTTGATATCAATAATAATTGTTTCAAATTAAACTACATTTTCTGTCATCATATATTATATCATTTTAAGCATTTATATCGTATTTATACTTTTGCTATTATACGTTTTTTCATACGCAAGAACTACAAATTAAGCAAGAACAGTCACACGTTAGTAACTCCGCAATAACCGCGTATTTTATTAGTTCAATCTTGGTATCGTTTTATGCGATCAAACAATGTTGCAGTTCGTCGAGATAAAAACGCGTTTATGCGAACTAACAGCACTGAATTGGAGTAATTAGCGGTGGGTGGTACCGATTCACGTCTGGGATCCGTTCCAAGTTTCTCATTGTTTCGTAATATCAATAGACAAGTTGATGCAAATTTTACAATTTCAAATCTTGAAAACTTTGTGGCGGACCTTTTATAAAATATCTTGAAATTATTAAATCGCATCAAGACTTTGTAAGAGCTGCGTAATTAATCGAGTGAGAAATTAAAAAACACCCTCGAGGCTTACTGACTTTTAATAATTCGAACCGACGTAACGTCAGTTCACCGAGTTTGCGGGGTGGCAGGTTGTCAGAATCACGCAGCAGTCTTAATTCACGCTACAAAAGAGTACTTTTTCTTTCTGGCAACTTGACCAAGAATTTTTCCCAACTACTATAAAACTCGAAGCTCACCCGACCTTTAAATTCAGATACATTTAATGGTATTTAATATTATCCACTGTGATGATACGAATTTGTTCATTATGTATTTACACAAAATTAATCCAGCTTATCCCTTTCATGATACCTGATTTATATTATTGAATATCAAAATGTATTATTATCAAAAATTCAAACACATTAAATAAGAATAATTTATCATTATTATTTCTACACTGAGAGAAATTTGGTAGAAAAATTGACATGAATAATGGTAATTGAGCATTACGACTGAAAAATTATATTTTAACATGTTTTGTGTTAAAATTTTGGATAAAATATTTTAAAAATATTACATATAGTACAAAAAGTGTTAAAAATTATCATTTGTCAGTCATAATGCTCAATTC
>JABFQC010005596.1:0-11495 GCA_022817085.1 Psilanteris sp. ZL-2020 | reverse complement strand
TTTGCCACTTGTCCTGTAATTTTTTTTTTAAATGTTACTTTTTTTTTTTTTTTTTTTTTTTTTTATATTATTTTATTGTATTTATTTATAATAATAAACACATATGCCTCACGGTTGTCATTTTAATTTTAAGTAGTGTAAAAGGAAATTTTTTGTTTTTATGGAATGATTTCCTAAAATTTAAAAGGTAGTAATAACTAATCATAAATTATTGAAAAAAGGTAAAATAAATTAAACTAAGTAAATATTTTGTGAATATATTGGTTAGATTCTATAAAACAAATATAATAGTATATACAATAGCCTTAACAAAATGTAATAAACTAATTTTCCATAATTTTCTATTAATTGCAATGATAATTATAATTGAAATATAAATCATACTATCGAAATATAATAATGAACATATGCAACAAATTCAAAAAATATAACACATAGTATAAAAATAAAATTAAATTAAGAAATAATAGAAAGCTTACACGTAGAATTTATGTGTTTATTTCAGATACAAATTCAAACATACAGATACAATCTTGAACCTAATTGATGGCCCGCGTGTGATCTCAACTTTGTCTTAATTGATTATGCAATACTTCATCCATATATCTCACCTGAAGATCTTACTATATTATAAATTATTTTGTTACCAACGGAAGTAATACAATGTAATTAATATAAAAGGTAGGAAAGAATACACCCTTTAGTGTATATAAGAAGTCATCTTAATCATTAGACTATCAAATCAGTTAAGTATTCTCATTACTATTTAAATTATTAATTTAATTTATGCTTATTTTATTATCATTAACTACGCTATTGTATTTCATATATTATTATAATAAAACAAATAAATTTAATTTTACTAAATAATTGAATAATTTCCAAGTAAATTAAGTCACTAATGAAAATCAAAATAGCAATTCAATCCAATAAAAAGTTTATTTATACGAATATCTAATAGAACATTATTAATATAAAGTATTCAAGTAATATATAACATACTCGTTTTATAACTTGTAAAATATAAAAAATAATAAATTAGTTGAATAGTTGAATAATGGTGTTTTCAGTATTTATGTCACCTACCATTTATCACCATGTAATAATTGACAGTACGTGATAACCTTAAGTATAAAATATAAAATAAAATAAATCTCACTACAATTTAACAACGGTTATACTGATGAAGAATACATCATTACTGTATCGCATTTATGTATATTATTTAGAACAATATTTTTATGAAGAATCCACTTTATTTTAATATGTATATATATATCATCTAAATATCAGGTTACGTCTTTCTCAGTGTATAATGTTAAACTTTAAATGCAAGACATAAGTTATGACAGAATATAGTTCATTAAGATGATTCTATAAACGAAGAATTCCATCCTTTCTTCAATAATTATTTTATAAAATGACGTACTTTCATGTATAATATATTACCATAACATTGTTTCTCGAAACGACAGACATCTGTATCAAAGTTTATGAACTATGATATTTAAACAAACGTCCAATACTATTTGTCTTCCGAGAAATCTCAACTTGCAAAATGCTTAAAGGAAATTTCATTTATTGAATTCTTCGTGTATTTTTATATGAATACGAAAAAAAAAAGAAGATAAATATGAAAAATGTTCGACACAACAAAGACTTAGTCCTACACAGTTATGACACAGTGTTGTAACTTATACTGAATTATGAATGTAATTAATAAATAAATTACAAAAAACGACTTTTATGGTAAGAATTAAATATTCGAAAAGAATTTAACTAAACAAATGCGATAATTACGGCATACGTTTAATTTACTATAAGTCGTACAATATCAGTGTGGTTGCAAATGCAATTATTACACGCGGATTATGTCAACATCGTTCTTCGCACATCTTTATAACCAAACTGATGCACTTTTCATTTAACGACGATTTTTTTACGTTGCACAAAGCAATGTTAAGTGAAAGCTACGGTTAAATGCCTTTAATTCATATACCCGCGTGGATGCTATCTTAACGTTGCTTTGTTTTAGTCCCAATATATAAGTAGTTAGCAGTTTCGTGAACTACATTGAATACTTGTTTCTATATGCATAAATCATAGGCATTACAAAAGCTAGTCAAATAAAGTTCGAAGTTTTATGAAAGAACGCGCGGATGTTCACGATTCGCGATGTAGATAACAACGCCTATTGTAGTACCTGAGAAACACCTGGCAAGGTCTGCTCTCAAGGAAGTCAATCGAGACCAGATTACATACAAAATATCTGATTCGCCATTAAATACAAATTACTCACACGCGATTATATATTTAACAAAATCTTAAATCAATAATTGACAATCTAATACTATTCTTTCTGTACGAAATTGCACAAATATATTCTTTCTAAAGATTTAAGAACGTTTTTACTATATTGTAATAAGTTTTGTTTTCTATGAAAATATGTTTGAAATGCCATAATTTGTTACAAAGTCTTTTAATAAATTTCAAACTTGATTTCACAAGTTGTTTTAACATAATACGTGTCTTATTAGCTTTTAATTATTGTAATCTATAATTATTAGGCCGTGTTAGTGTTTCAGTAACTGAAAATATGAAGATTTCAACCTTTGTGCAATACGAATTAAGTATACTAATTTTTAGAAGGGAAAATAGTGCATTTCGAATGCTCTTAAAAGTCAAAGTTCAGCACTAATTCATATGTCTAAATATTCGCGCATGTAAGAGCGTTACTGTCTTAAATTAGTTTGCATTTACTGGGCCTTCTAGAATGCCACAAGCTCAATAATGACTCACGTAATTTCGAAGTAAGTTTGTTTCACCGTAATTGACACATTTTCATGTGGTTTTAATAAGACGGTTATATAGCGTATAAGAAAGAGTACTGGATGAATTATAAAGTGATAAATGAAAATGATTGATGATGGTGAACAACACGCTGATGACATTTTTAATATTTACGTAGCATATAATGCTTGATATGGATTGTAGACATATAATTATAATTGGCTATTTTGATTTACGTAATAATAATTCAACTATAATTTACTTTTCGAAATAAGTAAATAAACCATAATTACATCTATAAATTAAATCATGTACTACATTGATATATTAAATAAATATTATTGTTATTAGTATAATAATAATTCGAATGCATGTTACAGAAATATTTTTAATTAATTTGAAATTCTAAACAAATATTCAGTTAATTCTTAAATAGATTCAAGATTATTATTTCCTTTATTATTTATGTTTATCTCAAGTTTTAACAATATTAAACAGTAATTTTACATATATACTACTTTGATGGCATATAATAAACATTAAATAAAAAATGTTTAATTCTTCTTATAAGGAAAATAAATATATATAAAAATAGAACTAAAGGATGATATAAATTACGTCAAAAATATTACTAATTATTTCAATAATTTTTGATTATTTATTACATTTACTCAAATATCGTAATATTATTCTTCGTGCATGTCATATATAACTTATAATATGGTGATAAGTTTTTTCTCTTTCTCTCTCTTGTTGTACAGATATAGATATTCATATGCGAATAATAGGAGTTAAATGCTATTGTTAGTTGTAATTGAAACTGGACATTACGAAACTAATGACAGAATGAATATATTTCACATAGAAAAATAGTCAGTTAAAATTAAACTCAATAATTAAAATTATGAAACGAATCAAATTGAGAATCATAGTTAATCTTTTTATAAATTTTCAATTAATATTATTATATATTATATATTTATTCAAAAAATATATTAAAAAAATATAGTTGACTCTTATACTTTCTTTTGATTTCTTTAATTCTAACTCTGTATTTGGTTTGTAATAATCTATTTTTATAATTTTATAATTGAATAAATAATTTAGTTGGATTAACTCTTTAATATTCTTTTTATAAATTTAGTAATTTTAACTTTTAATTTTTATTTGATACAAGGTAAATTAATACATAATATAATACCCTAATATAAATACATACGATATAATATACTATTATAATAATAATATAGTAACAACGAAAAATTGTAATAAAAATGATAATTATATACCCCATATACATTTTCACTATAAAATTCGTTACTTAATTCTAAGACATAATAATGTCTTTTTCTTCCCTGTTTCGTTTTGCCAACACTGTATGAGAATTCAATTTCAAATGATAAAATCGATTAATTCATTTTTACCATGTACGACAAGACAAACAATTAGACCGCGTACACTTCCATTCCATCTCTACGCAATTACCCTCCTCAAACCTTAAGAATGCTGTGACGAAACGCGCGCAAACAATTATCACGTCTTTGACGAGAGTATAGATTGGCAAATGACACAAGCAAAAAAGCAAGACGATCTGATCGGATCGCGTTACCCAACGAAAGGCATCGATCCGTCAAAGTACGTGTGCACCTGGGCATCGCGGTAGCAAAGCGATGGCAAAATTAAATTGGCTAAGGCATTTCGTTCTCTTTTTCATTTTTTCTTTGCGTAATGAAAAGATCGCGTAGCATCATTTGAACGCCGTTAGGAAATCGTGGCATAACTGGGAGGTTACACTTAGCTTTTCGACGACCCCGCCCCATTGTCATAATCATCATTGTACCGATAATCATCATCAATGTCGGCGCCGCCGCGAGCGTTATATCGCGCTCCGAAAGAACACTTTTTAATGTCAAGGCGCCTTTTGTTGCTTCGTACAGAAACGCGCCTTTGTTCGGCCCACGCGCCTCTTCTCGGGGGATATGCATGGCCAAAATTGGGTCGGATCCACCAAGCGTGAACTTACATCAATACGGGTCCCGAATTATGTTATTTTTTTATGACAGTTTCCCGTTTCGATTAGGCTATATCAGAGATAAAGTCAGAACTGAAAGGCGAGGCGAATTGTTTTGCAGAGGAATCGTCGAGATCGCGAGCTCAAACAGAGGAAGATGTACTGTCGAAATTTACGCAAACGAAAATGAAGATGTTTCGTTGACGAATTTCGTCGATACTTATCAAGATGAGTATCTGGTGTTATTGTACACCGGTCTACTGTGTGATTATTGACTCGGTTATCGTTAGTGATAAATGACTATATTAAAGCGAAAGTAATTGCACATGCTAATGCAATATTTGTTTTTATTTGAGTTAATGAATTTTATATTTATAGATGATTTGAAAACAAGTTGGAATAAGAGAACGATTAAGGAAACATATATTTATGATTTTAGTTAGAAACCATTTTTAAACTAATTAAAATTATCAACTTTAGTCAATTTTATGGATATAATGTTTTGTAAACCAAAAATATATAGAATGTAGTATATGGAAGAGATATAATAAACAATTTAAAATCATATTGATATTCTATACATGAATTATTGGAATAATTTTTATTAATTATTGGTGTAATAAATAATTGGTATATTTTTTCACAGCATGAAAAGCTTGAAATATTATAATCACTTATTTAAACGTGAATAATTTTTTCTAAATTTCTCTCAACGTAGTAAGGCATTTATTTTTTAATGTTTTCTCGAAAAATCATTTGGAATTTATTTGATAAAAGGGTATTTAAATATTTGTCCAACATTTCCAAAATAATTTCTTATTATACACGGAAAGAAAAAAAGTATTAAAAATTACTCATAAAATATCAATTGTGTAACAGAAGTGTTATATTTTGAAATAATAATAAAACTTAAAATATCAGCAATTTTGACTGAAATATGTGTAATATGTACTACTTTTTAAGTATAATTTAAAAATAGATCTCTACTGTCACGCATTTAATATTTTGCGAGTAATTTCAATACATTGTTTCTTTCCGTGTAATTAATTATAACTGCATCATCTAATTTGAGTATCAATGGCATCAAATATTTTTTTGAAATACATACATTCATTCTAAATGTATGTATGTATAAAACACGATAAATGCTATATCTCGCCCTATTTGACGTTTAATTACGTATGTGTATACACATTTATTACCCAAAATTTTGAGCTGAGACCAATACGGCGTCCAACTGAATTGCAGAGGGGGTCAATAACCAACCACCTCCTTCAGAAATCTATAATGTAACTCTCGTACAACTTCCTACCTAGAACGTGATTGAAGGCTACATTTTTTTACCTCCACTCTAATTTGTATGCATCATCTTGCATCTTTAAGCCAATAGTAGGGTCTCCAGGCGTTAGAGTGAGGTTTATAAAGATAAACACCATATTTAGATGTCTCTTGTTTTAAAAAACATTTTGAAAAAAATATTTTTCTAAAAATTGCTAGAGATATGAACCACCAACCTATAAAAAGAGAAAAAGTCTAACCAAATGGTTTTAGGAAACTTCAACATATATATAGTATTTTGCTGGTGTGGCCCCGAAACTACTATTATACTAAAATATTATTTTCAGAACTTTATACCCCAAAATTTACCGTTAAAAAAGTGTAGAAATATACACTCAGAAAAATTAAACTTAGAAAAGTGCTGTTTATAACACTAATTTGGCGACATTAAAACAAAATCCTAAAAATTACTGTTTATAATAGCATTATACTAAGCGATAGAAGTAAAATTTGATATGAAAAACTGTATTTTTACAAGGAAAAACAGTAATTTTTAGGTTTTTACTTTAATGTCTCCAAATTAGTATTATAAACAGCAATTTTCTACGTTTAATTTTTCTCAGTGTACTATAAATATGTTGTTAAATGTATTGTACATATATATTTTACAAATAAAATAAAATTCCTTATTAAATTAAGGAAATGTGCATTACAATAATTTTATACTAAAACAACTGCTTTTACACTTATTATTATAAATGTCAGTACTGCAATTTGCAATACAAAACTGAATTAATTTGATTTATGCGGTTTAAAATATCCTTGAATTAATCCATTGAAATACATTTAATAAAATTGAAATAAGGAAGTACTAACTAATGGTACAGTTCAAAGTTTACGGTGTATGTTATTTCGAAGCACTTCCAAAATAATTACACTAAATACATAAGAAGTGTTACTAACATATAATTTAACACTTTGTACGACTAAGAATTGAGTAAAAACGATTCCTCTTATTGCAAGTGATATTCAATTCTGAGTCATGATTTCACACCATAATAAGTTAAGTGCAACAGTTTAAACAGTAGTTGAAAATACGAGTTGCAAAAATTACAGAACACGTATGAATAAATTACAATGCATCTCATCAAGATTGCAAACAAATCATAACTCTTAACCACAAAACGTACAAAAACGATAAAAGGCGTGCGAAATTTAACTTACTAAATGAACTTTGAAAACAAACCGTAGCCTTAAATTATCCGGCGTCTGATATTTAAACAATATATTTGTAATATTGAAAAAAATACGTTAACCATTGTAAATTTATAACTGAGATAACATCGAAAACGTAATTTCATAACTGATAAATTCCATATTACCGATATTTTACGGCATTTCTTGCGGTATGTCATTGTACTTGGGGCTGTTTAACATAGAAATTATAATATAATAAAATCAGCCATTGATTTTGTAGTTGCAACAAAAGATTTGTCTATTTCGTGGAGTATGTCGTAGATGTGTAGTTTCGCGCATTCAACGAGGTATTCTTTAAGGAAGATTAATCGCCTATTGTCACACAAGAACATAAATAATTTACCGAGATATCGAGACAAATTGCTGCCTCTGCAAAGAAATTTGTGTTTATTTACGGCTGAGAGACTCGACAGTCACATTCAGTTAACTGAACGTGTTCATACTTTAATCCGTAAAACTTAGCCAAGTTTCCGTTAATCAAGTGGGTGTACCGTACCTAACAACGTTTATACTCATTCGGCCGTGAGCGAATCTTCCTCAAAGACGTTTATAATTGGTCTTTATGGATATGTCCAATTAATATGCATCCTTCGCGTTGCTACGAAAATATAACAATTATTCGATCAATTATAGATGAATTAATTGTTGTTATACTCAAAATGACGACATTGATTAAAAATCTTTAAAAATGTATATAATAAACGCCGGTGTTGCGAATATATATACTTTCGGTTAATTTTTGAAGCGGACGATCCTTTATACTAAGAAAATTATACATTAGACAATTTAGACATACAGATTAATTTATCATGAAAAATATTGTTTTATGCAGTAACTATACAGGGTAAACCCAAAGTTGAATTATAAATTACTTAATTTTACCATTATATAATGAGACAGGCAATGTCTTAATATAAAAATGCTTATATATATATACATAGTTATGCCCACCATTACCTTTGAGGGCAGATCCAATTGTGTGTTTTCAAAATTGTCTTTTTGAGCAAACGCAGAGAAAAGATCCTGGGGGTGGCCCTGGGACGTCCTATGAACGTTAATAGGTGGGGGCCCCCCATCCTCTTGCTCCTAATCAGCTTCACTTTGACATTGCAAACATTGAAAATGATATGTCTTCTCGATGAGCTCAACTGTCCCGTTAGTGTCGTATATATATATATATATATATACAAAAAAAATACAAAAAATTAGGTGATCAATTAATAAACTTACGATATATTTTCAATCGATAATCTTCATGACTGTTTATATTTATATCTAATGAAGCTTTGGGGGCGAACGACCTTATTGTTTATCATTGACGCAATGTTATTATTTTGGCCCGTGGTAGTTTTGGGGACCGTCTTCGAAACAACATATATATATATATAAATTTACTTTTAGGAACACGCCCATAAAATACCATGTTAGGGCCTCCTAGGACCTCACGTTTTGGATTTGGCTAGATTTTTAAAGGCGCGGGGGGAGGGGGGGTGCACGTAGCCCCCCGCATTTCTTTGTGAGGGTGGTGACCGAAGGCCGCTCGATGTTCTCCACCATATTTGCTCTGCTAAAACAATTTTGCACACCCGTAACTAGCCAAACCTACATTTGTATATATAAATATATATATAATTTATAATTATATAATAACATTATTCAATTTGATCTCCTATTTATGTATACATAATGTTTGAACTACTTTTACCGAATGATTTTTGATATATTCAATCAGGACGCTCCTAGTTGCTGTATTAACATAATATCATTCCGTACTCTTTTTCAGTCACGTAATACTCTTCGTTACCAATTATAAATTAAGATTAGTATTTAATTTATGTGTTTCTTATAACTAACCAAAATTTTCGAAATGTCGATGATTTAGAGAGGATTATTTCTCAAGATGAAAAAATTAACTAAATATATTATTAGAGTAAAAATAAATAATACGCATTTAAATAAGGAATGTACCAACTAAATACAAAATTAATATAATTATTATATTTAGATCTATACAATTATAATAACCTTTATATATATTCATTAGAATTCAAGATAATTATTATTACTAAAACAATAATATTCGTGATCGACGACATTGCAAGTTTATGATAGATCACAAACTTAGTTTTAACCAAATTGTAATGTACTTTAAGTTTCATTAAATTTTTGCCTTTAAAAAACAAGTTGTTATTAATAATATAAATAATAAATCTATACAAATAAAAGAAGAAATAAATATTCGCAATATTTAATGTATTAAATTGCAAAATCTTGTAAAATTATATTATTTTACAAGATTAATTAAAATTACATTTTTCGGTATATATTTACAAACATTCATCAATATTTACTGAAAAGTTCGGTAATTTCTAACTGAAAATTTGTTTTGTCCGTAAGTTACTGTGCCAGTAAAGCATGACAGTAAATACACTCAGAAAAATAATATAGTATGTTTAACTAAATTTTTTGGTTAACATGTTTTAGAATAATCAACCAATTTTTTAGTTAAATTGACCATATTATGAAAATATGTGTATTTTTTGAGGTTAAATTTGTTAAAAATAACCATATTGTATGGTTAACTTAAACCATTATTTGGTTAAATTAGTTATTTAGTTAACTAAATATAGGTTTGAACGTATATAAACCACATAATATGGTTGAATTTACCAAAATATGCTCAATTCAACCAAACATTTTTCTGAGTGTATGGGCCCTCTTAAAAACACTACTCTAATATAATATACAAATTATTATTCGAATAAAAGTCTCCAGTCATGCCTTTGCCTCTAATTTCGGATCCATCTCTTAACCAACACGTACAATAAACAATATTTTCTCTGAAATTGCCAGCAATTAGCAAAAAATCATAAACATCATTGTGCATTGGATTTCGTCCCATCACGATTCCTCTGAACGTGATAAGTCACGAAAATGCCGTCGATTCTCAATTCATCTTCGACCGAAGCCGACGCGTACACCCCGCAATGTTTCATCGCGATCGATAAGAAAGGTGTTAATACGCAGACATGACAATCGCTGTCTACGATTGTCCGCGTTCGTTCGTAGATTTATATAATAGAACAATCGCGCTGGATTCGACTAGAACAAATGGAATGCCGTAGTTACGAACAATGCATCGCGAATTCGCACATAATTCAAAATCTATGTCGGAGATTTGAAAAGAGGCGTTTGGAATTTAAGGATAAGTAAAGAAGACACGACTAAGCATGCTTGTAGTTACATCATTTTCACTTCTGTGGGTAGAATCATTCTTGTCAGGTTCGGTGTTTAACCACTTTTTTTTTTAATAAACTTAATATTAACCAGCTATTGTTTTAGTATACAACGTATGGCAAACTGACGAATGAAGGTCGAATTTTCTCGAGCATTCTCTTGTCAAAAGCACGTACAATTGACAGTCGATTGTCGTACTCGACGAAAGAAATAATCATTCTTAATACAAGACCAGTTTGCTAACAAGACAGGTGTTAAAAGATTGTTTCAATGACTATATCTAATTGTTTATTTATTGTTCTCAATCACTGTATCTTGCTATCGTATTATACAAATAAAATTATATGAGTGTAATTTTATATTTTCTGCGGTTTCTTCAATCATAGTGGGAGATATTGGTTACAAGCACTAATTGAGATTGTAATTATTGTATTTCTTATGATATAGAAATTATCAATCATTATTATACGTTAAACTTTAGAAACTTTAAATTCCATGGAATAAATAAATAGATAAATAGTAAATTTATATTTAATAAAAAGTATAAGAATAATTGTTGATAAATAATCATTAATTATAATTACAGACAGAACATATATTTATTTAATTAAATTAAAGAAAATTTAAATTTTTAACAGTGATTTAGTTGATCACGTACCTGTGGAAATTATTATTAAAATGTATGCATTTTTTTAAATTTACCTGTATTAAATTTTATAAATTAAAAGTTTTACTATAAAATATATTTTTGTTAAAGTATAGTGCATGAAAACTGTATCGACCTGATGATTATTACTATACATTGTATATCTTAGTTTATATCTGCTATACAAGTTTATATGTAAATAAACCCTAAACGACCGAACTTTAACTAATTTGTGAAAATTTTATCACTTGTTAAGAAGTATAGTATGGTCTATCT
>JABFQC010005595.1:0-11495 GCA_022817085.1 Psilanteris sp. ZL-2020 | reverse complement strand
TATATGCAAAAAGCATGCAGAAACGTGAGTTTCATAAAAAAAATTAAATTTTCAACCGAGCCATTTTTTACTTCAAATGACTTTAAACTAACTATTTCGGGTATTTTAATGCTTATTATAAGTGTGGTAGTCCATGTGGAGTGTTTGAAGGAATTTTGGAAAATTTTCATTTTTTGGCCAAAATTGTCATTTTTTTAAGGTTACCCCCTTTCGATTTTTTCAAAAAATGACCAAAAATTATTTTTTCGCTATTGATCTCACGTGACTTTCAATGGATTCCTGGTTGTATTACAATGTCTAAACACGTATTTTTGATTAATTTAAATGACTTATTGGCAAATGGCACGCAGAAATGTCCATTTCGTGAAAAAATTTAAATTTTCAAAGGAGCCATTTTCGAGTTTAAATGACTTTAAACTAACTCTTTTGGGTATTTGCATCCTTTTAATATGTATATCTATCCAAGTGCAAAGTTTGAAAGGATTTGGAAATTTTTTATATTTTGGCCAAATTGCCATTTTTTTAATATTTCGATTTTAACAAAATGAATGGCAAACATTGAATTTTTATCTGTTACTCGTTGATATGTTATGTATAACGGGGTATTGCATCATTTTTTAATTGTATTAATTATAATTATCTTTTTAATAGTACATTGTATTGTATATTAAGATAATTATTATATGTAATATTATATGGAAATTAGTAAAAAATGTATATTTATCTGAGCATTCGCCTATAATATAATTTGAATAACAGCAAATTAAATAAATGATCACGTCTGTAATATGAAAACAATGAATTCATTTTTTTTCTTGGAACGTAAACAAAACACAGCAAACCGTTTTCTTTGTTTTTTTTTTATTTTCAGATTTGTTCTAGTAATTTAGTAAACCATATGAAAATAATAACATATTTATTTATATATTTTAATATTATAAGTTTTTACATGTGTTTTACAAGAAGATTCTGTATTTCTACATTTGTTTTATTATTTGTAACATTTTGTTATCACATATAATGATGACATTTCAATCTAATGTCATCTATACGAAAGTGAATCAACTAAAATTTCCTTTTCTTTAATTTCTCTTAATTTTCGGTTTAAAAAATAATCTAAAAAATAAATATATACTGTTTTTATTTATATTAACATCTGATATAAAATAATAAATTTAGTGATGTGATCGTCTGACGTTCTTAACATATACAAATTATTTTCAATATATTAACGTAGACTAAAATAATGCATGTGGTGCAGTAATGCAAAATTTGTTGTCGTTTTTTGATATTTTTTTATCAGCCGCTTCTCTCACTTTTACTGAATTCGTGTTCCAAGTTTTACTAATTTTTATTGAAAAATGGTGTCGTAGTTATGAGAATCGTTTTCGATGTGGACGGCGCGAGTTAGTCCTCTTAATTACAATGGAATCGCAGTCGCGTCTGAAGGCATAGCGCTTACGATTAAAAGTACAATTAAACCGAATTTTTTAGAATTTATTATTGTCCGCGTCGTGGAATGCGACGCATTGTATTGGAATTGCATCGACTATTTAATCATTCGCAATATTTCAGTAAAGCAATAATTCGAGTGTTTTTAATTGTTCCCGCGGCCATTTAATTTATTGGCTAATTAACTGATAAAGGCGCAATTAATGTCGCGCATCGCGGCTGTCGTTGTTTCGCACAGCCCGTTGCTCGCTCTTTCGTCGTCGATCGGGACACTTGGTTTTCGACGCATCAATCTTAACCCATTGAAGTGTCACGCGAAACTGAGATTTATGTGCCGAGAAAAATGTTCCGAGTTATTACGATTATGTTATTCCGCGTTAAAGCTATTATCCGTGTAATAGTCGATGAACCAGACGGCAGTAAGATTAAGTGTGAATTATAAAATATAACGGAATGCCATTAGCTTTAATTTAAACGAGTTTATATGTCTATCTGCGCATGTAATGTGGACATTTTTATACCAAAATTAAATAAATTGACGTCGTTTCGAAACTCGCGAGGAAAGTTTGTTTGCAAAATTAAGATACAAAATTGTAACAATTTTTTAAAAAGACTTTTTTTATGATTTCGAATCATAC
Source organism: Psilanteris sp. ZL-2020 (assembly GCA_022817085.1). NCBI lineage: Eukaryota > Metazoa > Arthropoda > Insecta > Hymenoptera > Scelionidae > Psilanteris > Psilanteris sp. ZL-2020. The sequence continues at coordinate 9,405 of JABFQC010005595.1, read as the reverse complement.
CTCACCTTCGACGCGTCAAAGCTAAGAAAAATTATCCATGCGATTCGTATATTTACCGCTTTATAAAAAGTCGTCACAACAAAATTGAGAAAATAAAAAAGTTTGTCGTGTGTGCATATATGCGCAGATTTTGCAATCTCGTCACTGCACCATGCTTGATCGCTATAAAGAAAGATAAAAGTAATAGGGAAAAATAATATTGCCTGGGATAGTACAATACAAGTATAGATTGCGGGGCGATCAGGCTGCTTGCATAAAAAGTGGAATTCGATCACGCGAGTAGTTTGCAGAAAGCGGGCGAAACCGTGCGTGATGGATGGCGCGACTGATTTGCAGCCGAACGTCCGAAGTAACGAAATCATCGGGATGAAACGCGCGCTTGCACTGTGCAACGACGAAAGAATGAGACCCATTCCGTACATGTGCGCAATCGGCGCTGCACGTGGAACATTGCGGTGCGCAGCGATGGATTAGCGTAATAAAAGTAGCACGCATACAGCGGCCGGTCGAGCCCCAGGGTTGTACGTATAGTAATATGTGCAGGATGACCCTATCAGGGCAAGTTATGATTCTCTAATTGAACCGGTCCATTCAGTCGTTGCATACAGAATAGAGCCCACATCCTAGATCGCGCTGTCTGCTATTCTAATGGCAAATTGCATCAATATTATATGCAGATTTCATGCTCCGTTGTGCGCGCGCTTACGTATGCGTGTGTGCGAGCGTTAACGCGGACACACGCGGACGCGCGCGCGCCGTCTCAGCTGCGTGTGTGCGTGCATACTAATATGAGCGATGCCCATAAATATATATGCACGGGCGCGGCTGGTCATTCAGTCGTTAGAAACAACCAAGTGTTTCGGATTTTAATTTCTCGGCATAATTTATCGGGCTAATTAATACTAATATTAACTCGCGCGCGTTCCGCAGCCGTGACCTCGATTCGAACAGGATCCGATCGGCTGGGTTTCGCTCGTTTCGGGCGCAATTTCGGCACAAAGAGTGTCCAAACGCGCGTCCTACTTCTTCCAAATATCGGACATCGCAACAATCTATTGTTCCCGGAGACTCATCCGCGCGGCTTCTACGCGGATGAGAGAGCAAAGCGGGCCGACCGGCTGGGACGCACCTTGCCACTTTTTCAACAAAGCCGATCTTCCTAATTGCAGTTCCGGCGCGCACTTGGGTCAAATCTCGATTTCGCTTTTATTTCGGATCTCGCGCGGACTCCGCATGAATATTTACTTATTTCGGAATTTACCAACTTATTATATTTTGCATAGCCGGCGATGTTTGTTGTGCAAAATTACTTAGAATTTTCTGCCACATTCAGTGAGATGAAAACGGCATTTCCATATAAACTGGCTTTAGCCAGGTAATTTTCCTTAGAACCAGTTACATATATATTTCCAAACTGCCGCTACCGCTGAAAGAAATTCATTACCGACGGAATAACAAATATAATATCGCGCGGCTATTATTTTTGCGAGTTCGTTCCGAAGGTCGACTGCAGTCTTCGCACGCGTTATTTATGCGGCGTTAGAAACAAAATTCTGGTCGTTTTACAACACGCGGCGTAATTATTGAATTAATGCGAAGCTTAATTCATTTTGCATCGGGCGGAACGGCAGAACCAACTTACGACCCCGACGATCCGTTCTATAAATCATCGATGTACAGTAAACAAGTAATGCGTAATTGAATTCGCGGGTTTGAAAATATTTGCGCGTTCATTAAAAATAAAACAAATCGCTTTCGTCCGGAGCGTCTAGTTTATTTATCCCGGCAAAATCGCGTTAACTAAAGATATAGAACGAAAATTTCATTGCGCCGAATAATTCAGTCGCGGGACGTTGCATTTTAACAAATAATATTCCAATAATATTTGTCGCGCGATGATAGTCAATAATTGATGGCAGAATTATGCGCGCCGGCAAAGGAGCACTCCAATTGAATAACGGTCTCATCTGCGAGCGGTTAATACACAATTTAGGTTAAATTTTGTTACATGCGTTACCTTGTAATTCGAGCATGAAACATTAACGCGCGAAAACAAGGGTAGTTTATATTATATGAGTATGTTATTGTTTGCAAATATCTCGTGCGGTTGAACCGAGGAAAACACTCGCCAAAAATTTCGCGATATATGTGTGACTGTTTTACAGAAATTGCAACCTCCGACAGATGAAAGATGCGCCAGCGAAATTGTTATTCGAATTTTGCTCATATTTTTGCATTGTTTAGTATTTTGTTCTGTATACGCCGCAAACATTTGTGGAACGCAATAAATATTAAACTATAAACAACCGTGAAATTTAAGTATACGAGCAGTACGCTGCGCGTGATCTATGAAACGAAAAGGTACGATTTTTTGATCGAAGGGAATCACGCTTTTTGTCAGTTTGAATTTATAATAAATATGTATTTATTTATACAAACAACCAACTCACAATCCGGTGCCGTAGCGAGTCTGCAAATTTCACGCCCGTGACAAATTTGTCTAACTTCCTTTCCTTCGCGACAAATTATTTGGTCGAATTAAATTTTCCTCCGCGTCGGTCCAACTAAACGCGCGTCGTCATTAGCGCGCGCAATAAAATAAATAAAGTACAAGCTTAATTTGCCGCGCGCCGGCCGCGAAATCCAAGTTTCATTTGAAATCCAACACAGGCTCCGTTCAGCTAGAATCATTAGATCAACAGCAATATATGTTTGTACGTGTATACGTTTTTATCAGCGAACAAATAAGCACGGGTGCTTAATTTATGCAAGGAATGCGCCTCGCGCCGTAAATTGATAGCAGCCAATTATGTATCGGCCGCCGATGAAATTAAGCGCGCAATTATCGCGAATATTTCCGCTCGCAAATCAAAACATTCAATATTTGGACAATTAGTGTGCAGCGCACAATGCGCGGACCATTTTTTGCACGGCATTCCTGCGACGGCAAAGCCAAACAAGATAATCCGCCGCGAGTTCACGCGCGACCGACCCGTCGCGGCGAAACGAAAGCAAACGACGGGAGAGGAAAAAGAGGCGCAAATTGTTCCGGCGGAATTTCGGTGCCGCTCGTCTCGGCGCGGGTTGCGTAACGCAGCCGAAGACCCCGCGACGTAATCTTGTGCAAAACATTAACGTATTCAGCGTAAGCGCTAAGTAGCGCTAAGTGGGTCGAATTTACTTCGCCACTTGTAATTTCCACTTTATATTCCGCTTCGTTTGTGTGTACATGATTCGCGAGAGCGAGGATGAAGCTCATTGATGTAAATCTGGGTTATATTATATTCACGCTGAAAGCATCACTGTCACGAAACCTTACAAGACGCGGTGTAATTGCTCCCGCGCGCGATTCTTCAGATGCCGCTCGCGCGAACAAAGTAACCCGAATTATTAGCATATCGAGCGTTACGTAACCGGATTTAATTTCGCACTTGTCGCGCTGTTTGTTTTGTTTTCGACGTTTGCTTTGTTTGGCCTTTCATTTTCGTTTTATTTTGCTACGTCAAAAAATATATATAAAAATTAGTGCACACGCTGCACTCCGCGCGGCGTACGTGCGTCGTCATTCTGCTTTGTTGAATCGCCGCGAACGGCGCTGAATCGCTGCTTGGCCGCTGAATTGCGAACGAAAAATTATGACGCAAGCGACGATTGATAAAATCGCTTGTTTTCAGTGGTTAATCATACACTGTCGCTATTTATCGCGAGCGTCACTTTTTTTTCTCACTCGGTTGTATCGTAATTGTCCAAACAATTAGTTTGCGATTAGAACAACGATGCGAACGTTTAAACGGTTTATTAGGATTTATTTAAACGTTTCGAGCGAATTCAGTCACTCGATCGGCCTGACAGACGTCAAATTTAGGACATTAGAGGAATTCCACCGGTGTTGTTTATTTATGTTACGTTGATTGCAGTGTAATTATAAGTAGAAAATGGCAGAAGTAATTTTAGCGGTCATTATACGTGTTAAATAATGTTTTGTTTTTATGAATGAATCCATCACAAGAGGTCGCCGAGTATTTTACGAAAATGGTGGTTACGATAAGTGACATTGTATTCTCATTTTGAAACGAGGACATCTTTATATTAAATAAAATATAAAAAATTGTAAAACGTATATTTTTGTATAACTTCTAATATTCGTAATTTGAATTATAAAATATAACATCTGTGCGATATAACGAACAATTTAATAATAATTCTAATCTGTTTTTTATTATTTATTTTTATGCATACAAAATGTACGTTTATTGTACAAGTTCTGTCTGATCTCTTTGCACCTTACTATATATGTATTGAAACTTGCAGATTCTTTAGTTTTATAAACTTGAAATCGTTCTGAAAATAAATTTCAGGATTAATAGAGTTAAAGAAGTTTCCTAATGTTTCGCTTAACAATATTAAAAGATTGTATGAAAACTACATATAACTAAAAGTACGGTCATAAATTTATAGCACTGGTGAATTGATCCGAATACTGACGCGACATATGTCTCGATATGGTTCTGAGTCAGATAGCAGTGTATATGACTACTATCGTACATAACGTCATAAAATCTACACTCGAATGTTTGTGTGAAAGTTGTAACACGTGTACAAAATCAACGAATCAAACGCGCGATAAAAAGTTTCCACTTTTAAGCAACATTTTTCGCTGCCCGACTGTAATTTCTTCGGCATTATCCCAACTCATTAATCGCACCCTTTGAACCGCGTGATCCTCTTCTCGGATTTCTCAGTAGCCTTATATCCGAAACATTACAGCTATCCCACCACTACGGATTCCATCCGCCGAATCGACCGATACGATGATTGATATCGACCCAATGATCGTGCGAAACGAACAATGAAAATATCATTCCTTATCCACAATTGCAATTATACTCGCGCAACCCAAACATGACCGAAACAGATGATGTGACCCAAATCGAGTAAAAATAACGAATGTTTCGTTTTTTCGTGGCATTGTTGCAACACTAATAATTCTCTCCCGATTTATTAAAAGCAATTAATTAACCGTTTCGGACGGCGCGCAACCACTGTCACCGCCTTTATCTATTACACGCCTATGAAAATGATTAATAAGTCCGCGTAACGTACATCGAATCGAGCCGCCCTTATCATACCAACGTCAAATAATTATAATCCGCGTAGTAACATTTTGCCGCGCAAGAACGCGCCAAGTTTTGCGCCAGATTGGATTTTCGCCCGACCGGCCAATTAACAAAGTTTTTATCACCCGGAGCAAATTTTTAATCTGTTCCCCGCGTTGCTTTGGCTGCCACGACGAGAGCCATGCGTTTGCTTTGTGCTTGGTCAAATGAGTCCCGGTCGCTTTATTCAGCCGAATCCCGCGTAGCCAATTTCCTTCTGGCAATTTTCGTCGCGCCACCTTTGTGCGCCGCGGCCTTTTCGACGCGTCTTTTCCCGCTTCTTTTTTTCTCTCTCTCCCTTTACATCATCGCGCGACACCGGAAATCGACGATCAAAAGACGAGCAATTACCGCGCTGTATCTGCATCGTTAATAAATGAATAATTCGCCGGCACTGCTGAGAAAGCGCCATCGAGGGTGATGAAAACCCTTGAACTTGCCTCGCTCCCTTGTACAACAAGCCACAGAAATTACCTCAACCAATTCAAATTCTCGTTTGTCTTTTCACGGGGATATTCAATTACTTTTACATCGCGAATTGTAATGTTGAACGCGCCATTCCATTGTTATTAGAAATCTGGGTCTTCTGAAGTTTTGTCAGTTTTGTTTTGTTATAACAACTCGCGACGCCGCTCGATTTTCCCACGATTTTCCAACAAAGCCGTCCGTCGGACGTCGATCTTTGGCGATCGGTTTTCGGGGTGGAGCGGGGGGGGGGGGTCGGGTGGGGTCAGGGGGGGGGTGAGGGGGGGGGGGGGTCTGGCTGGCGATCTGGCGAGGGGGGTTTATTTAGCGACCCTCTCGGTAGTTTGTCCGGCTCTTCAAAAACATCTGGCATCCCTGAAATCAAAAGAGAATCCGGATTGATTAATTCAGGCGAGTGGTGAGGTTTCAGCTGACTCACGTGATGTCGGCCCAGTGATTTTCCTCCCCTGCTAGCTAACCGGGGACCTTCGCGATCACGTGAGGTCCGTCAAACCATGGTGCCAGGTTGGCGGCGTCGTTTCGGTAGCCGAGGAGAGCTCATGGTGGACCCTCCACACCAGATCTCCGGCTTTGAATTGGACGTCGCGTCGTAGTTAGCCTGCGTCGTGGGTTAGCCTGCCGATGATATGGCGGTGTGGTCCAATGGAGTAAGTTATTCATCTCCCTGTTGATAAACTCTGTACCGTTGTCTGTCAACAGGGCTCGAGCTTTTCCCCAGCGATAGAGGATCCTCTTTTCGAGGATAGAGCGCACATACAGGTGTTCGCCCTCCGCCAAATTCCGTTATCACCCCGGTTGGTTCCTCGAAGATGCGAGACAGCGCATCCGGGACGTGGTTGAGAGTCCTGTGCTCGATCACGCAATCGTGTGCTTGGAGCTCTAGAGCCCATCTGGCTAATCGACCAGTGAGGTCTTTCAGGTTATGAAGCCATTTCAGGCTACTATGCTCGGTCACAACCCTAAACCGGTATCCCTCTAGGTAGCACCTAAATTTGCGCATTACCCACAGCACTGCCAGGCACTCGCGCTCCGTGATGGAGTAATTCCTCTCGGGCTTAGACAAGGTGCGGCTCGCAAAAGCTAGCACCTTTTCATCACCCTCCACGGACTGAGTCAGAACCGCGCCAAGGCCAAAACCTCAGAGTTGAACACTGATGGTTGACTTAATAGCTAAGACACGTAACCAAAGGAGGCCAGTGTCATAGTATCCCAAATATTCTGGGAGTAGGCGATCGCTGAGACTAGTCGTTAGACGACTTGGACATGCTAGGGAGTACCGTACCTGATGGCTGGAAGGTGGCTTCGTTATCAACTTCCCGCGGTTTGATATGTTGCGAAAAGATGTTCGCAAGAGGATCACCTCTGGCGAACTCTTGACGAGCCGCAGCTTCAGGATCAAGATAGATGGGTCTTGGAAGCGTAGCCGATACAACTCGCCGTGTGTCCTTTGAGCGTGGTTTTGGTTCCCAAAGGTTTTGCGCTGCTTCTCGGGGCTGCCGAGATACGGACGAGGGGTTCTGTTCGGATTCCTATTTAATATAAATATTTTCATCATTACATTATGTTGAAGAAATAAATTCTATATTTAAAATTCATTACTTAATTTAATTTTGGCGCTTACAAGCAGTAGAAGGTCAGACAAATGATTGTATGAGAGCAGCCAATCATTTTTAAGGTACGCAATGCTAAGCCTTTTTAGTTACACAATGAATCAACATTTTGAGTATTAATATTATTTGGCGCAGTGATGTCAGATTCGGCATAATAGCAGCAAATTGAACATAGTTCACTCGGTTATACCGCAATGTCGGTAAAAATTTAGGAGAAATCCGCAAATTGATTGTTAAATAATTAGATTGCCAAAAGTGGCTTTGGCCCAAGGACACGCTATCGCAAATATGATCAAACCAAATACGGGATTCACAGCATGGACAAAAAAAGTGACCTGTTTATTTTTGTAATTTCATTTGTTTAAACATTAATTAGAAAACAAAAATGCCAATTGAGTCTATGTTGACAAATAATAAGTATGTTCTTAACAATTGGATTGCCAAGAGTGAATTATTAGTCAACCACATTATATATATATAAATATATTAATGTAAAATGGTGTTTGTCAGCCTTTCAGAAACTTGGCAACACTGTAAAACAGGGCTCACAAGCACCATTCGAAAATAATTTGTGTAATGGTGCTTGTGAGCCCGAATCTGAAAAATAATGTACAGGGGCCCCAGGACCCTCGCGGTTTGGGTGTGGCTAGATTTTTGAGCGGGGGGGGGTATGCGAGTTCAGTTCTTCGGTAGTTTAAAATGTTTGAATTGAAATTTTTTGTTTTCAATCGAATTATAATCGATCTGGCATGAGTATGGAACTCGATCATAATCCAAACTATATTCAGACTAATTTCCAGATTTCTCCCCAGACTTTTTTAGTATGGATAATGTCTGGCCCAGACTTATGCCATATTCCAACCAGGCTTTGTCCATACCAATTCCAGACCAATTTTTTCCACTCGAGAGGCATTTCCCATCCCAACTTGATTTTGATGACGAAGCGACAAGAGTAACTAGGGGCCCTAATAACTTGTCGTCAATCGTTAGCGGGTAGAAACTCCAATATTCAGGGGATGGGAAATTTGGAGTCGAGGAGCTCGACTCGATTGGATGAATTATTGACGATCAGTAACCTAACCAAGCAGGAACTTTTCGAGAGCATCCCCTTTACCCAGAATGGAATATCATTGATGTGGTTCCGACAGGTCCAAGATGAATTAAATGATTGGAGCGACTTTGTCAAACAATTACGTCATCGGTTTGGCAGTCTTAAGTGTCAAATAAAAACACGAGAATCTGTTATGCGAAAAATTTGAGGGCCACATGAATGCATATGATTACTTACACGGGGAAAAAAACTGCTACTTCAGTATGATTGGCTAATACTGGCAAAAAAACTTTTCCAGTATTACTACCGACGCTAAATCAGTAGTAAAAACTATATTCAGACTGTATTGTATGCGGATGTTGACTGAAATTGACTTACAATAATACTGTGTCTTGTTTTTACTCAAATATATTTATATTTTTTATATGTATGTTATATTTAATATAAATCATATAAATTAATATTGAAAGAAATTATACTCATATATTTTAACATTAATAAAAATTACTCTTGTTTAATTTATCAAAAATGTTCTTTTTCATAATACTATTAATACGTATTTATTTATTAATATTATTAATTAAACTATTAAATAAATAAATATTAAAATTTAATATAAGCATATTTTAAACAAGTTAATAATAATAATTTAGTCGGTCTATATTTATATACATTTCTGTATATAATAACATTTCTGTATTATTTAACAAATTAGTATTAATTTCATATATATTTAATGTATAATTCAATTTCTTTAATTGAAAATAAAATTTCAAATTTGTCAAAAGTGTCACGAAACCTTTAATTCAACGTGTCTTCAGTATTAAAAATAACAGTGATTCACCCTTAAATGAAACATCATTAGTGGCAATAGTGAATTGATATTTGCTTCTAATACTGCATCACATTGTTGCCAACACTGAATCAGTTTTAAAGTGGCAGTTTTATTAACTAATACTAATGCAGGCCTAGTTTAGAGCTGCATTCATTATTTTTTTCCCCGTATACAAAATCTGCATACCTTGTTCAGTTACGCTAATCCTCCACTTGATAAGGAAGAGCAACTGGATCGGGCATATTTAAATCTCCATCCTAAATATCC
>JABFQC010005594.1:0-11496 GCA_022817085.1 Psilanteris sp. ZL-2020 | reverse complement strand
GGAAATATACTGAGCTGCATATTTTAAAATTTGTAATATAATAAATATGAAATAGTTATTTTAAGGTCAAAGAATGTAGCAACATTCCCAAGTAGAAATTTCTCAAGTAACTCACGAGTTACTAGAAATTTTATATACAAATTCTGTAGTAACTCGCAAGACACTAGACGAATTTCTACTAGGGTTGTAATATGTCCTCCTAATAATGTCAATTTTGTATCATTTTTGAGGTATATAATATCTTATATAAGTTTAACTAATGAGACCTTTGAGGACAAACGGCCATCTTGTTTCCCATTTGCACAATATCAAATATTTTACGAATGGTAGTTTTGAGGACAGACCTACAAAATACGATGCTGAGGCTCCTAGGACCTCGAATTTGTGATTTGGTTAGATGTTTTAAAGGGGCGGTTGGGGAAAATTTATATTACGGTAGACACTATGACCTCTATATCTATTACTAAAATATTTAACTTTTTGAACAATATTAATTAATCCAATTTAAATGAATAATATTAAGATTTGTTGAAGATCTAGTTTCAAACAAAATAATATTCAACAATCTTTATAATACATTATATAAAATTTAATATATTAATATTTAATAATTAGATGCAATTTAATTCACTAGAAATGTAACAAATTATATAAAAAACCAAAGGTTTAATGAAGATTATTATTATTGTTATTATTATAAAAATGTGATCCAAAGATACACAGGGAAAAATGTTCGCATAAAATTGATTGAAAATTGAGTACAAATAATTAAAATTACAGTAACTATATATAGAACTAACAAACAAAGCTTGTTTTTATTAAGTTACTATATTAGTCCTAAACTAACTAGTTTTAGAGAAACTGAGTGAGAGAAACGTAAATGCTTAATTTACTATTAATTAATTTTTCTTCTGATGTAAAAATAAGCCAAAGGTTTTGAAAGAAAAAAAATATAATTTGTTTTCTCTTTGACAATATACAGAATAATTAATTTTCTATAACTGGAAGTAATTTTATAAAAAGTATTATAGTAGATGGTCGTGATATATTAGATTTTAAATGTTTTCGAAAGTCTATTATTTATAAGGTAATGAAAAATTTAAATACAGAAATAAAAATTCTTTTTTCCTAACAAAATGTTTGATTTAACTGTTTAACAATATGAATGGAGCAAAAATCTATTCACGGATACATATCGTGTTTTACAAAGAAGAATATATAAAAGTAGTTAAAGTATATATATAGTTCGAGAAAGGTTATTTCTTGAAAAATCGGATCATAATATTTTAAAAGTTCTTTTTATGCTACAACTCTATTTTCACGTATTATACTTCGATTATAATATTTTACTCATCGTCAATTTTTGTTGTTGCATTCTCTTAACACCGTTTTTCATAAACTTACGTTTATATTTTATCTTTCCTTTTTGTCTCGTATTGGTTTATACGTGGGCGAAAAATTCTCGTTTACTATGAAAAACGTTTCGAAATAATAACAGCTGCAACAATGTAATTTCGCGGACTGTAATTTCAGAATGAAATTGAACAATGACAAAAGAGACTTATACTCGTTGGCTCGCAGACGAGAAATCGCGATTGAATGTTTGTATCGGTAACGTGCGCGTACTTGTGAGTTTAAATGAACGAGGAAAACGGAGAGCCGAATGATTTTGTTATTGACTCTTTCATTCTGATCTTTATGGAGATCTGTAATCATTAATTATCATTCAAATATATCACTTTTTCCATCAATTTAATTGGTAAGAACAGTCAATTTTGATTCGATACACAATGCAAACGCACGTCAAGGAAAATGTAATTTAAACATAACAAAGATTGATTGATAAATGATTATTTGTAAAATCATTACCTGCAATTAAAAGCGGTATTGTTCTTTCAATAAACTATATTAATCATTCTTTATTTATACACTACGTTGATGTACTATGTTTGATTAATTTGATTTTAGTTTTTTATAGTACAATTAAGTTTCAAATATAACATTAAATATTATATATATAATATATGTACATATAAACTAAAAAAGTATTTAAAATTTATTTCTATTACTGCGAATACATGCACCAGTAACATTTGTGGTGGTCTCAAATACATAAGAGAACTTTTAATATATAATATAGAGCTAAAATTTTTGTTTATTCAATACATTTTATGTTAACATATGTCACACATATAACATATGTAACATATTTTGTATGTATATTATACTTTCAGTTTATCCACATTTATTTTTATTTAGTATTGCAGCCACAAAGACCACATCACCACATTAACCGAAAGATGAGATCAGACATATATTTTCTTGCTACGATCGATAATATTTTATATTTCGGTTATGTAGTGTATTAGAGCGTAATAACTTTAACAAGACAACTTACTCAGAATCATACAAATAAAGACAAAAATTATACTTGTTTATGCACTAACAAATAATAACAATATAATATATTTTTATTATCATATTTTTTGATTTTACTTTTTTGTCTGAAATGATATTATAATGTAATCACTTTTGTTTTATTAATTATTAATTCACTGTTATAACTATTAAATACAAATAATAAAAATAATACTTTTTTTGTGTGATAATATTATCAAAATGAAATAATTAGCATGGATAATATAATATAGGGATTATTTACAATGAATACTCATAAGTAATAATTTGTTTTATTGTAAATACAACATTTTTATATTTTAAATTTTTATTTCTTATAGTAAAAAGTTCATATTATATTCTATTTGTATCATTTTACACTGAGAAAATAAAATTGTAAGGGGAACTATGTACATTGTTAGTTTTACAATTTCACATGTGCAAATCTTACAATTTGAATAGTAATTGACGTCAGCCAATGAGATAACAGGATTCGACTGGTTTAACCAATAAGAAGCATCAAAATGTTACAATGTAAATTGTAAAAATCTCATTTTCTCAGTGTACATATATTAGTATCCATTGTATTTGAATAAAAATGTTTTGTTACTACTTTTAAATTAAATTATTGTTATTATATTGTACAATATACTGTAAATTATTATATTTTTACATTTGATTAAAACGTATGAAAAAATTAATACATAAAAGAGAATAATAAATAAAATATTTAATCTAATACAGTATGTGTCATAAGTATAATAGCTTCTTGCAATAATTTGTATGTTATATAATTTTCTCCGAATTATTTGTAATTTTATCCATTTTTACCCTTTAGAAACACTGATTAACGTAATAAGTATGTTTTTAATTAAAATCATTTCATTATGCGATTTTTTGGAAAAAGTTTAAGATTTAATGTGCTTTAAAGATATTAATCATAAAGTATGCGTTGTGTATGTAAAATGGTATATAACTATGTTTCAAACAACCTTGCCTTTTCAGGCAGTTGCTTTAATAAGTCGTAAATAAACATAATATGAAAAAATGTTGAGATATGTTTTATAAATATTATAGTACTATATTTATGAGCAACTGGATAATATTATATTATTTCAATTAGTTTATACTCGTTTAAAAATTATATATTTTATTGTATTATATTTTTAAGCTGATTACTCCATTAGATCAATTTAAATTTACTTTACTGTACAATTTTATTATAATTTTTAATATAATATATCAATTTCAAATCATCTTATGGGTATCTTCTAACGTTGTGTTTTAAGATAAACACAACGAAGTTTAAACAATTAATCAATTGAATTAAGTTACTACAATTTTGTTAATGGAGAATTTTTTAATTTTATTATTATATTAATAATTATGAATTTAGTTTTTTTACAAATTTTTGTTATTTAAGCTGATTATGTACGTTCTTCAACAACTTTTACCTGTTACCATTTTATGATAAAACAACATACTTTTTGACATAATAACTTAACTGTTTGTTGAGTACATTCATTATGCTATGCATCGATTATATATTATTTTAAATACATTCCCTCTAATAAATTAATTTTATTTTAGAATTCATGGTATATTTATTAATATAAAATAAGTTGCATTCATTTTACTCTGATAAGAAGTAGGACAATTTTGATTCCACCTAAGAAAAGCTTTTTCAAAGTATGACGAGGTCCTATATAAGTTATAAAGTGAATTTTTAAGCTGCCGTTTATGGATGAATTACTAATTGTAGACATGTTGCAATGTAGAAGTGTATATTCTGTAACTTGGCCATTTAAATTCAAAAGATGAGATATATTTCTAAAGTACAACGTTTTCTTTATATCAGATAATTCAATAAAATTATTTAATTTTTATGTATATTAAATGTATAAGAGTCGCTTGATATATATTATCCAAATTTAAATCTAATTAACTTATATATTTATATCAAAATTTTGTAAACATTTTATTTTAATTCAAAATGTTAATTATAAACATTCCATATTTACATAAAATATTAAATTTGTTAAAACATTTTATTAATTAATTAATTATAAAATGCGTATATAATTTTAAATCAGCTTGAAATAATACTTATTAAAATTGTATATATCACAAAATAATAATTAGTATTGTGTATGAAATGAAAGTATATAGGTATAATATGAATAATTAACATTGCTAGTATTATAATGAGATTGAAAACTGTAAAATTATTTTTATCTCATTTTACTTTAATAAGAAACATAATAATTCGGCAATTTTGGCATCGCAGTTTAATTGATTATTATAATTCACATATTTATTATAAAATTGGCTTATGGCAAGCTTATTATTGTTTTTTATACAGCTATGTATATGTATTTAAATGACATACCGTTACGTGCCTGTCTAAACAATTAATTATAACATATTTCAAGTTGAGCTTACTTATATAATTATTAAACAAATCTGCAGAAATCATTATGCATAAATATAGAAACAAAGCATATATTGTATATATAAATGTACAATATAGGTGTAGTATTAAGAATTAAAGAACGTAAAATTTAAAAATTCTGTTCATATTTAGAACTCATAAATCATTTCTCCAATATAATTCTGTTCTGCGTCAGATATTGCGGATAAAAGAATTTGACTTTAACCATCTTAATTATATACATGTACTATATAATATTTTCACAAGTGCAGTGCAAATTAGCTCTGCTCGGATTAGTTCGTTACATAAAAATCCGTAGTATTACAATAATATATTCCTAATAATGCATCGATTTATTTTAGCAACAATTTTCGATTATTTTATATTGTATATAATATAATTTAAATTGAAATAAGAATTGCGGTTAAAGCAACCGTAACATTTCAATTGTGTACAATTTAATAGACACGGCGCTGCTAATATTTGACGATATCATGATACGGCTTATATTTTTTCGAACAGATAGTACACAGACAAAATATGCATGAACAAGCCCGGCAGTAACTCACAGTTGCAATCAATATTTTTAAGCGGTTACCAAAACTGGCATCGTAATGCTTTCATTCTACAGGTAATTCGCGTGAGTTCATTAACAATAAAGCCGCGGATATGTGCCTGTGGCTCTGGCAGTTGCGACAATCGATAATAATGTCATCGTTAATTAAAGCGAAACCGACGTGTTGTGCTACTTTGACATGGAACTCGTCGATATTCTGACTTTGCGCGTTGCATCTTGCCACGCAGTGGAGCAAAGTCAAGCATTGCGGTTCGATTAACGTGACTCGCGTAACCGCTGTCTTCCTCTTTATCGTTTGCTTGTTCGTTCGTCACTGATGTGCGCGAGCATGTAAAATACCTACACATATGAGACAGTACGAACCCGCATTACATTAACGTCCCGGGCGTAGGAGGACAGACGACAGACGGTCGGCATTGATCGACGGAAACAAAATTCCCCAGAGCAGGTCATGAGGGTAGTAGAGGAAACTACACGCTCTCTTAGATCAGGCTTTAGTCTTTTTTCATACGATTCAAGAAGTATTCAACGCGAATACAGATTTTCATTTTTTTAGCTGTAATTTAATTTAATATTGTAATTTATTTATTATGCTCCCTATATATTTTGCTAATGCTTCACATATTATGAGGTCATTATGAGGCTGTAATAAGGTTCTAATTCAAATTCGTGTTTATACTCAAGCATCGTTGATACAATGCTTGTATTATATTTATAGCAATGTCTTTTAGTGATCTTACATGATGCGTTTCTCGATCACGGCATTATCTGGTCGCTTATTTCAATATTTGCTACGAAAGATGTATGCAATGAAATTGATACTGTATATAGATACGATAATTTCGAGCCCAATTAATGTAAAAACGTTATTAGAGTTTATTTTATGATTATTTTAATATTTTTTACATTGACAAGGATTATTTGTTTTATTTACTGAAAAATAAAAAATTATTTAATTTAATAAGGACATTTATAGTTGAAGAATACAGCTATTAATTTTTGGTTGTTCGTATCTTATAGATTATATGTATACAAGTATTATATATATTATTATTATATATATATGATGTATTTATATAGCACCTAACGTAAATAGCTTGAAATGTATATTATGTGAATTTTGGTTTTAATTTTAATTATAGTGTAAATTATAAACAATAAAGAAAGATTTCATTTATAAATGCAACGGTATTTGTCTTTTTTATTTTATTTATTTAACATTGTACAGATTATAATGAGCGATTAGGAAGTTATTAAATGTGATTCCTCTTTAACAGTGTAGCCAATTAAATGTCTTGTTTGATACTAAACGAATGTATGAAAGACTTATATTGTGTAGAAAAATATAACGAAATGATGGATCAGTCTTAGTGCAATGTTCGTGCAATAAAGCAATTACGTTCAGTACAATGCCTTCTTCTTCTCTAGCAACGAAGACGACACAGAATAAATGATGATAATTCACTAAAGCAGTCATTCTAATCAAATTTAGTAAACTGAACTGTAGAAATCATGTTAATTATAAATACAATTTATAAACATTTTTAACAGTTTATATATTCTTCTAAAGATTAAATTTTAAATTCAACTACGCAAGTTTAACATCTATAGCAAATACTATGAATTAACCAGTTGTTATTTTAATTATCATCAACATCAGATCCCATTAAATCTTATTCCATTATTACATCCACATTCATAATAATAATTTCAACCATAATTGTAATCACGATCGGTTATTATTACTTTAACATGATTTTAATTAAAGTTCAGATTTCGTTCACAATTTCGATTTTTACTACCGGAAATATACAATCATGATAACGATCATGACCGTGATCGCAGATACATTTCATTTGTAGAATAATAATCGCAAAGTATCAATCTGGATTAACTTATTTGCACAAGTCACGTTACTATGTTTTATTATATGAACGCAAAAACACCAAAGTGCAACGTTATCTTCTAAACTTTATTTCTTTATATAATGCAATGTATCCGGTTCAATTACTTTTGTATTTATTATTGAAAAAAATGCATCTTTTAAGTATGACATTATTTATTAATTATATATATATAATAATATTACACTTATCAATCGTTTGTAATAAATTGTAAAGGTTTACGAATGTTTTAAATTTCTACACAAGATTATTTATTAACAAAAAATATATTTAAATCAAAGTGAATTCCATTTATATTTTTATAACGATTATGCGTATATATATTATACAATATAATAAAATTTACATACCCAAAATAATTACGTAATAACTTTCATTATTAAAAAGTGATTAAATAAAACATATTTTTAAATTATGTTTATAATTATTATAAAGTTTATTACATATATCGGTTATAAAGCTCACATAAGAATTTTATCAACTTTATTTAAAATACAACAAAATTCAGTTATTACATATTTTAAAGTTTTATATAAATTGTAAATTAATAATTTTTAATATTATCACTGAAATTGATTAAGTTTTATATTTTATTTCAGTAACAAGAACCCAAATTCATATGTTATTATTGCATAAATTGTTTTTAATTCTATATCGAAAGTTGAAATTTAATTTATACTTTTACAACTATTTTAATAACGATTCTTGATTTTTCATGAGAATTTACGTTTCGATTCTGTTAAATTTAATTCAACCTCGAACAATGATTAGTGTAATATGAAAATATTCGTATTTAAACCTAATAATGACCGCCTGACCTAATTTCTTCTGTGACCGAAATGGAATACTACGAGGTCTTCCACGTTGTATTTTATTCCACGAAATTTAGCGATAGAGTAATCATTTCACGAGTACTAATATTACGTCAAATACACATATGTTGAATGGAAACGGTATTATTTAATTCACAAAATAATACTAACCAATATTTTTCTTCTGCTCCTATTAATTATAGTTCTTTTATCTACAGTAATTACACAAAATTTAAATGTGTTTTATTTTACAAAAATAGATTTATTTTATTGTATACATTTATTTTTGGAATTAGCTAATGACTAAAATAAATAACTCTGGTATGTAATAATTTACAAATTAAGCAAATCAATATATGTACAGTATACGTATATAGTCGACGTGACTTCGCTAACACAATGCTTATAATATTTTGCTGATGATTAATATATTGAATATATTACGTTTACTTCATAAATAATAATTTTATTTAAACTTACACTCAGAAAAATGAAACTTTAAAAATTACTGTTTTTCCTTGTCAAAATATAGTTTTTCACACCAAAATTTCCTCACATTTCCCGTGCTATTATGTAAACATCATTTTTAGAATTTTGTTTCAATGTCACCAAATTAGTGTTATAAACCAAAAATTTTTAAATTTAATTTTATGAATACACAAGTGTTCCTGAGATTTTTAATAATGGATATAGAGAAATATACAATTCGTATTTTATTTATGATGGTATTATTTGTATACATTTACAATTCGTTATACTTTGATAAGTAAATCAACTTATTCGAAAATATTTTTCGAAACATTTGAATACACATTTGCAATTATAGTAATTTGTAATTTAAGTTTTTGTACAATATAGGATATAAACTACAGAATACATTAAATTTAGGATCTTGCGTAGTATCATACGTAGCAAACGTTGGCATTTTTGACGAAAAGAAATTCTATATTGAATCGAGATAGTATAATTGGGAGCGGGATTTAGAGCACGAAAATAATTGCTTTCCTGCGGCATTCGGCTCTGTGTCAGCGGTTATATGCAAGTTCCGGTGTCTAACTGCCGTTTAACCTAGACCTATCATTCGTCAAGCTTTTCGTAAAGTTCTACATTTAGAAAAAGTATCTTGTAAAACCTTGGACTTGAATGGAGCAATTCTTCTCTTTATTTAGCTTCGAAAATCTGCTTTCTATATGTTACTTTATAAGTCGTTCGTGAAAGCAATCAATTAGATAAAACGCCATACATATTTACATAAGTTCATATAATGAGACCTTTGAGGACAAACAGTCATCTTGTTTCTCATTTACGTAATGTTAAGTATTTTACGGATGGTATTTTTGAGGCCTGTCTTCAAAATGATCCTGATAATTAAAAGGGTTTTTGAGGACAGACTCATAAAACACGGTGATCGGACTCCTAGATCTCGTATGTTTGTTTTGTTAGATTTTTAAAGAGGGGGTTGGGGAGCGAAGCGCCTCCTCTCTGCATTAGCTTTCAGAGAGCACCCGAGGGAGCTTTTCCCTGTTTGTTAAAACAAAAAAAAACAATTTTGCAAATACGTAACTCGGTGCCCAAATGGAATTTCTCCTCAATAGTGACTTATTTATATTTACACACATATATATATGCGTATGTGTATGTTGAAATTTTTTATTAAATTATTATTATATCTAAATAACATTATATGCAAACATTCACAGAAAATAATATATGGTTGAATTAACCTTAAAACAATGAATACATAGTTGATTATTGCGAACAATAAAAACAAGTTACTTCGATCCGAATATTTGGTATTTATCACCAAATAATATCTAATTATGAATTGGTTTAGTTAAAGTATAACTATGATACTTTTCTTTTAGTGTTTATTATGAGATGTTTAAACCAGAATTTTTATGTTTATTATTGCGATATTTATAAGTATTATATTAATAAAAATATTAAGCGATATCGCAACATTATTTAGTAAATTTTATACGTTATGTGATTTAGTATTATATATTTTATACCATTTGTTTATTACTTTGCACGATATTTGGTTTTATTGATAAATAAAAGCTTTTCATATTATATAGTAATTGATAATAAGTATATTAATTGTATATGATTAAATCGTGAGCCCAAATAAGAAAGCTGACTAAATAGATGAGATGACGACGTTGAAATTATTTGAATGTACAAGGAGGGTGAGTAACATTTGTGTTCCTGGAAGCTATAATACCGAGTGCGAGGCATTGTTAGAACAATGTGTGCTTTGGTATAGATATATGTATTGAATACATATAAAGGTATACTCGTTTACGTTGGTGCTATTGAGTCGTCTGAGCTTTCTCAACAAAAGAACCAATCCACTAAAACCGACGGAGAAAAGCAGGAAGAAAGCATCTTGTATAGTCGATTCTTTTTACACTTTTTACAAAAAGATGTCATAATAAGATCATGGCGTATATGTTTCTTTTGACAGATATGTCGTTCTGGGACAAGTTGAGCAATTTTGAATTTATACCACTTACAGAGTTGAATACAATAATTATCGCTCAAAAGTTTAATGTTTTCTTAAGAAAGCCTATTTGATAATTGATTTTAATTATTAAATAGTAAACTTATTTATTTACATAAATATAATTATATCGGTGCATGTAATACTAATTTAATGAATTAAGTTTATTAAATTATTGATCAATTAAAATGATCTTGCCAAAAAATAATTGAAAATTAATGTAATTATTTAAATTATTTACCGATTTATTTATTAATTACGTATTCTGATAACGTTTCGGAATGTCACCGAAATTTGTTACTATCTTTATGTCTGAATATAAAATATATATGTATTACAAATATAATACAGGATTAAATTATGAGTATTATAAGTAAGTATTTTAATTAATTTCTATACATTCATATGTTCTGATGAATGATTTTCAGCAATATTACGAATATAATTTAATATATGTAGAAATTTATTTGAATATTTAAATATATTAATTTAATTCAATTTAATAAGTGCATTTATTCGAATAAAAATTTGTTACGCAAAATAATTAGTGCGTATACACATGACAAGTAGTGGATATTGAGACTGTCCATCTTGACAACAGAGCAAAATGGCTCTATAACATCAATGTATATGATTGGACTTGCTAGGCTACCGCACAAATAACATCAACGTAGTGGTGCTTATAAGGACAGACCAATAATATAAGACGATCCTTGTTTATTCGGATTTTGTATTTTAGTTTCATTATAATTTTAAATAGTCAGATCGCACGAAAATTGGTGTGTCATAATAAGCACCAGATTACATGATTATATATATATATATATGTTTAGCAACGGTCCTGTTCGGGGTCCTACCACTTCTGGGTCCCC
>JABFQC010005593.1:0-11496 GCA_022817085.1 Psilanteris sp. ZL-2020 | reverse complement strand
TCCTGGAACGTTACGTAACATTCCTGTAACGTAACATAATTTTTCAATAATAGCTGAATTGAAACGTCCCTGCAACCTTTTGTGACGTTCCACGAACGTAACATGTAACGTACATGTTACCTTCCACCAACGAGTTTCCAGCGGAAATTCGGAAGTACCAGTAACGTGTCGGGAACGTAACAAAGGCTACTGTGACGTTCCGGGAACGTGTTTTCTTAAATTTTGTAACGTTACAGTGACGTTCCCTGAACGTAACTGTTCTGTGCGGGTAGTTTCTTGGTGGAAGAAATATTTAAGTAAAACTTTTATTTTCTTGTCGGAAGTAACTATATTCTTAACTAAATTTTAATCCTGTAATCATCTTGAGGCAATACAGTTTGTCTAAGCTTAAGGTGGTTCTTCAATCGATTTTGACAAATATTGCAGATTTTGTTAAATTTTTATTAATTTTTTCAATACGTTTATTGTTCGTGTATACGCACAATTTTTTATTTTTATAGAATTTATTTAATGTAACAGAAATCAATTTAACATAGTATTAAAAACGTAAATAAAAAACTCGTTTTGGAGGTGATAACAAAACGAGTTTACTAAATACGTCAAGAATTTTATTTGAAAATTTATATTTATTACAGAAAAATATTTTCCCATCAATAAAAAATGTGCGCAAATTCTTGTATTGTATAAAAAAGCAAATTTTCATATTGCAATAAAAGAAAACACTATTCCGTTACATTATTTGTTTGTTATTTTTATATGGAACTAATACTTATAAATGATTCAGGACATTCTGCATACATGGAAGAATTTTATGAATTAATTAAAAACCAATTATGTAACGCTTTGATGATGCAGTTAGCCGAGTACGATTTTTATCACCTAGAAAACGAGTCATGTAACTACGCATTTAATACAATATTAAATTGATTTTTTTTAATTGAATAAATTCTCCTACAACGAGTAAATTGCCTGAATTAATAAAAAATATGTATTAAACAAATTAACAAAAATAACAAAATTTTTAATATCTGTCAAAAACGCTTGAAGGACCACACCTTTAGTATATTTTCATATCATATTTGTCTTAAAAATGATATCTTTTGAATTATAAAGGTCTATTAATTACGTTAATAACAAAAAAGTTATTGATTCTTGAAAAAATTATACAAAACCAACAAATTTTACTTGTAATGATAAAATCATTTATTATAAGAAAAGACAATTTATATAAAAATAATTAAAATAACATTACGTTAAATATAAATAGACATTATTATTTTAATATAATGTATTTAAGTAGAATTAATGGATTTTTTAATAAATAAAAATATGTAATACGTTTTTAAAAATATAACCTATTTTTGTGTTATATCGTTATTAATTTTTATTTAATTAATTTTTATTTTTTTCCATAAAAGCCGATTCAATTTTGATATAGTTTTATTTAAAAACCATTATGATATATTTCGGTTTCTTGAAATTACTTCAAGAACACTAGTAAATTATATCAATAAATAAAGTTTTTTGCAATTTCAAATATTTTATTTTAAATGTGAATCTTTTTTAACAATTATAAATCTATAATTCGCAATCATCTGTTGACAAACGGCTTTAGTTAATAATATCAGTGGTATTTTAATAAAGTTTACTGTCGAATTACGCTTTGATACAAAAATTCGATTCGATTTGTATATCGATACGCGAAGCGCTGCTACTCATGACACACAATAATTAGGAATTCTTAATTATGGAATCATTTCTAAATATATTTTCCGAATATTGTGTACTTAATCTTGTTGAAGAATGTTTTAATTTTTAAGCATATTAATTATTTTGTAAATTATATTAATTTAGAAATTCTATTTAAATTTATGAAACATGATATTAACATTTTTTATTTTTTATCCATGATCGTTTTATATCTAAGTATTAAAAGGTATCTAATAATGTAGTATATAATATTGATGTTTATCTTAGAAATCATTAATTGAATGTAGTTTTTCGGAAGAAAATAGCTAGAACAGCATAAATGGCTCAATCCTGATATTACAGGCACTGTTTGTTAAATTAGTATATACTCCCTGGTTCAAGTATAAGGCAGTTTTAGGCAATTTCAGACAGTGTAATTATAGCAGCAGAAAAATTGAATACAAATTCAAAACTTGATATTGTAATATAATGCACACAATTTCAAATGTGCTGCCCAAAGGCAGCAGTTTTCTCTAAGAAAACTATTTTTAAGACAACTCTGACGTTGTCTTATCCAATTAATCATGAACTAAATTAAAATTGTCTACTAATTTTATAAAATTATAAAAAGAATAAGATTTATATGTTTCTAAAATATGATGATTGCGTGGAAATTAAGATGCGCGTCGCATAGCTATTTCTATGTTACAATACCGCTTCTTTTGCCGCGAACACCTTAAAATAATCAATCCCCTTTTCAATACAATGTTAAAAAGAATTCTGTCGTAAACAATTTAATCCCCGCATTTTTGAAACTATATTTTAAATCGACGTTAATGATTGGATAATTAATGAAATTTAGGAGGAGCTTCACTCTACAAAAGCTGTAGCTTTTGTAGGGAAACGACACACACATTCTGTCAAAATGTAACTCCGGTGCGTGTTTGCAATTTTGTCCGTTGTCTCGATAGTTGCGAGTTAGTTGTTCCGCACGTCTTTGTATTTAGTCCATTTTCCGACTCTTGTAAGTAGAGCCGGGCACATTCAGTGTCCGGCTCCAAATATGTGTCCATATTTATAAAACAATCTCCCCTAATTTAAATTTATTTTATAATAAATTTTATAATCAAATCAATTGTTTTACCGATTAATTTCCTTACCCCTCATATTATCAATTCTAAGATTGTATTAGGGTGTAATTAGTTATTTTTAATGACTAATTATTGTCCTAACCAATGTTGCATCTCAGGATGTAACAATATAATATCATTGCTATTCAATGATATTTTGTAATCATTCAACAATTATAATATATGAAAATTTGAATTTGTATTCAAATTTTCTATTTCAATTATCACACTGCCTAAAACTGCCTGATACTTGAACCAGGGCTTGAAAATGAAATAAAGTGAGAAAATTTACTGTTTTTACCAGTAATACAGAAGCTAAAAAATCATGAAATTACTTTTTTATTAGTAACGATAAAAATAACGAATAATTCAGTTATTTTTACTTGAATAATACATAATTTTTAGTTTTATTTTCTGTATCATATTTACTCTCATTTAATATTCAGTCCCGTATTTACATACCTTATTTTTTAGGTGAAGTATCTTATAATTTTTACTGTTTATTTCGGTAATAAATTCACAGATGAGAGAGAAAAAAATCAAGTAAAATGTCCAAATATAATATATATTTTTTAAAATTTGTTAATTCGGAGTATTTTACATTTTCAGTATTTTTATTGCCTGTATTTTGTTATTTATTTGATATTGTTTATATTATTGAATGAATATTTATATTAATATAATTAATCAACTTAACTAATTTGCAGATAATATACATTATTTTATAGTACGTAATAACACATCTCGTTACATCTATCAGAGTATATGTCTAATCGTTGTTTATATACTTAGAGCTCGAAAACAATCTTAGTATGAGTAAGAAATGTTCGTCACCATGACCAAACCATGTCTCGCGCATGACTTCAGGCATCGCATTTTTCTGTTATAAACAGTAAAATTAAATTACGTGAATATGCATTTATGGTACAAGAATACGGCAAAAGTTTCTTAAACTGAGAAAATTTTCTATTAAAAAATACTGTGCTAAAACAGTATTCTGATGCGATGTTTGTCAACACGTAAAAACTATCCCTGGATGTCGTAAACATTACTTTTCCCTATATTTTTACTGTGCTTTAACGGTAACCATTCTTTGTTGACAAACATCGCATCAAAGTAGTTTTGGCACGGTCATTTTTAATAGAAATTTTTCTCAGTATACTCAAAAACAGTAATAATTCGGCCAAATATATTGAAAATAAACAACTCAATCACATATTCAACTTGGTTGATAAACAGGAAAATAAAAAATATATTTCCTAATATGTATTTTTATTAGCTCCTATATTCCCAATATGAGCTCCCATAAACAATAATATTTATACGAAAATTTGTCTCAATGTACAAATCAAGATTGGCACGTCTGTACAGACAAAAATTTCAGTACATAATCAAATTACTATATCAGCACAATAAGTTGATGTGATATTTGTCAAAAAAAGAAACTTTGTATACTTAGTGTCCATATCAAATATTTTAAATTAAATATTTTTCATTTAGTAATAGTAATAACAATAACGTTATTGGAATTTAGTATGACTGTCGATATAAAGCCACGTAATAACACGTAATATACAAGTAATATCATAGTAATGTTACTGTAATATTAATATACTTTTTATATTAGCATAATGTTAGAAAATGTTCGGTGACCGTCAAAAACGGTCACACACTAATGTTGTATGAAATGTTATATATCGGTTCAAAGAATTGTAGTAACATTTGAAAAATATTACTAGAATTTTACAGGAATATTAGAACAATAGTATAGAAATATTTACAATAAAATTATAGTTATATTACAATAATATTATACAAAAACCACATGTATTATTGAAAATAATAAAAATATTTTTTTTATTACTTATTACAGGAGGATAATATTACAGTAACGTTAAGGAAATATTACTTCATATTTTGTAATATGACGTGTTTAGAGAATTATTGGTATAGTATATTGTATTCAAACAGAATAAATGTATAAGTATGAACTAGTAACAGCTGAAGATGAACGAACTTCTTCTTGGTATAAATCCAAGGACTATTATTGGCAACCAATCGGGCCATCATTAGTATATTTTCTGATTTTAAGATATACTCCTGCTGACGTTATCTTTTCGATTTTGATCCAAATCCATTACATCTCAAATTAATTCATCTCCATTAATGATAACTCCGAAACCGTTATAGGCCAGAATTGAGCTGTTTGGTTATTTTCACTTTGTTTATAATAGTTATACAATTTAAATTTTGTTGACAGCAATTATCAATAATAGTATTTAAACATAAAATGGTGTCTAGTAACTATAGGATAATTAAACATGTGCAACGAATCTATCTCATTGATCTTTTATGGAGTGTTATCAAAAGATGATTTTTACGGTTTAAATTATGTATATAGTTAATTATTATAAATTTTATTTATCATTAAAATAATAATTACTATTTTTTAATCATTGTTAGAATTATTTTAATTATAAATTATAGGCATCATTCAATTATTTACTATACTAGGCAATATTTGTATGTTGTCGAAATTTGCATAAATTGTAAATTTATTTTCATACTGTTAATTTTAAACATTAACATTTAAAACAAAAAAAATATGATGAGTAACATTAAGTTAGTTGTAATTACAGTTTTACAAAATACATGTTCTTAAAATTATGAATTAAGAAGATGATGAACCAATTAGAGATGGTATTTTAAAAAAGTACTTGGAAAAAAATTACGTTTTCAATCACAAATAGTTCAGAACTTAAAAAATTAATCGTTATTATGTTACATTAATTTTTATTTTTTATTTTTAAATATAATAATTACATAATTAATTATAAATTTAATATATTATAATTGTAATATTGTAATATATTAGAATACAATATATTTGGAAATAATAAACTAATTATACAATTATCAATTATGAAATAAATTTTATTTTAATTTTAATATGTAAATATAAATGTAACTAAGAGTAATCTTTTTAAGTATATTTTTATCCAGTTTAAAATATATATAAAATTTGGATATAACTTATTAGCCAATAAATTTTGTATGATGAAATATTGATAATGTAACAAAAATTTAAATATTTATCTTAAATAATCTTAGCACGGAAAAGTAATAAAAGTTTAATGCTATTAAATAAGAGTTTTTTAGATTTTTGAACTTTATATCTCTTATTATCTTTGCGTATAACGTCTTTGGCTTCTATTTTATTCGATTAATTCGAAGATTA
Organism: Psilanteris sp. ZL-2020; assembly: GCA_022817085.1. Lineage (NCBI taxonomy): Eukaryota > Metazoa > Arthropoda > Insecta > Hymenoptera > Scelionidae > Psilanteris > Psilanteris sp. ZL-2020. The sequence goes on along the minus strand of JABFQC010005593.1, from coordinate 5,439 downwards.
TGTAAATGCTAGAAAGGTTTTTTAATTATTTCTATGTTATTTAGCTATACACTCTTGTTTATACTTTATATTTAAGTTTATTAATTTTCAAATTGAATCTACAATTCAATTTATATTTATTTAAATATTTAAATTAAACTGTTAATCGGCACATGAATAAATTCATTTCTATTGCAGTTTATTTTTCATGGGTTTTCAATGTTAATAACTTAACTTTAAAGTAATTAATGAATGAAACATCTTAGATCTTAACAAAATGTATATCTAATGAGTACAGAAAAAAATACCATTGCATCAACAGTGAGCTACATATAAAGCATATAATATCAAAACAACATGTATTATCTTAATATTAATCACTTTTAGTTTAATATTGTTTCAATATAATATGCCATAGTGTATTACAGACAATAAAAAGTATCATTGAATTAATTATTTAATAAATGTAGATCATCTCGTTAAAGTTAAAATAACAGTAAACAGTTTTAAATGTGTGTAATACCTGTATGCCAATGTATGTTTAACATTGCATATCATTGTATCAACAAGACTGAGCCTATCAAAATATCAAAACGCAGTTTGCTATCCTACGACGATACAAGTGCCCTAACCTAAAAGATTTAAAGAAAGTGTCAATGTAGAATCAACATTGACTCATCGTCATAACAACATTTTCGTATTATATTTATATTCGTAATTGGTCCAACATATACACATTCAACTTTGTATGAAAATGCTGAATAAATAATAAGTATTTTTTCAATGCTGGTATCTTTCCCTGTGTAGTTTCGTGTAATTTGAAATAAAATATAGAAGTAAATGACTTTTTCAACCAATTAAATTGTTTAATTTTGAAATTTAAAGAAGCGAAAGAAAATAAATTTAAAAAAAAATAGCATTATATGATAAATGTTTTCTAATACAAATCCCTTCATGCAATAGTTCTCGAGTTTAATCGAACTTATAAAAAATTTGTATATCATTTTTATACACTATCAATCGTCGATACGGAAGCTTAACATTATTATATATTATATAATAATATATATCGTTCATATATATAATGTATTCGATGTATACTGTATCTTTTCTAAGGTACTGGATAAGATAATATGAAATAGCTATATTAAACGAGCGTTTAATTTTTCGTTTGCCTTTCGTTGCAGTTTGCTCAATTTTACTAATCAAAATTGGTGTACGATAATCAACAATGTAAATAATCGACTGAATATCAGTACCAAATTTATTAGATACAACATTTGCATCAATTTTATGCATTTGTTGATTGTTAACTTATATTCAATTTTTATCAATGCTCTAAAGGTTAGATCAAAGGTATACATTTATTTCCGTAATATAATAGCAAAAACTATTAGTTAAATTTATATATTCATACCCAATTTTGAATAATTTATTCGGCTAGATCATCATTAGTTATTTCGTTGTTTTCTTACATCGTAGAGCTTATAAGAGTAATACTTTTTTAAATTTTATCACATAAATAATTAGACCAAGAAAATTTCAGATCCGTTTTTAATTTGTTTGTTACTTAGAAAATGTGAGTTATTATTTTTAATTTAGGAATATAATTATAATTTAACAATCATTTTCTATAAGCAAAAATGATTCTTCTTTGATAATTTTCAATTACAATGTTTAGTATTCTGAATATTTCTAATTCTATCATTTAACGAAATATCACATTAGTGAAAATGATTGATGTGAGATGTATTGTATTGTGTAATAGTCAGCGAAATAAGTTAATTTCGTGCAACAGAGAAAGATTATGATAAAAGCTATACTATGTATGCAACTAACGACCGTTCAGATATTATTGCTTTTAATTTGAAAAATGATTTCGGGCAAGTATCTATTAAAGAATTTTGGACACAGCATACTAAACATGTATCTGTGTAAGTTTTTCCGCGTCATTATATCTGTTGACAGTCCTCTGGTCTTTTCTTATCGATCTATTAGCCACGAAGACTATAACTTGCTAGTAACGATACTATTAATATTGTCCATAATGTAGATCCGAATTTTTTTATAGATGGTGAAGATGCATTACATCCATTCTCCTGACAACAATATGTTTGTGCACTCCATGATTCTGAAACAAACGTATTCAAATTAATTTGAACGCAACATAATGTCAATAATGAATATAAGTAAAATTTATGAAAATGTTATAAAAGCGCTATCTATTTTTTAATTTTAAATTTTATATAAATAAATTGAATAAATACAAGTTTATTGTAATAAATTTAACACCAATTGCGTGAAATTCATCTTTACATACTGGTGTGTAAACTACATACCCTAACAAAAATAAATTATACGGTAATTTTAAGACCGCCAATAGACTTTAAAATTACTTTAATAGATTCTCGAGAGTAAAAAGATATTTAACGGATTGCGATTCACGAAGGAGTTGTGAGATGACAACGTAGTCGACCCGCTTTCTCGCAATTAACCGGGACAGTGAATTGATGTAACAGGTTTGACTTTCAGCAAGAGCAGCATAATGTGTTGCGACAATTTCAATCGGAGTTTAATATTAATTGCCACCGTTCAGGGAGAAGGAAACCTCTTTAGGTCAAAATAACGAGCAACGAAAGCTGCAACCTGTTTTTGATTATAGAACGTACCGGGCTATACTAGTCGTGCTGCTACTATTTATTACCCGAGTAAAAAAAGTATGATCATTTTTTAATAAAAAAATGATCCAAATCAATTAATTAAAATGTGATCACTTTTATGAGAACTTCTGGGATCATAATTTAATTACTTTATAACCCACAAAGATTAATGTTCTCAATAAAAATAAATTCATGATTAAATTTTAATCATATTTTGATTAATTATATACATAATTACAAAAAAATGATTAATTAATCGAGTTTAAATTCAAATTTGAACATATTTTTAATAAAAATAAATTAATATTTATTACTGTATTATTTTATGAATTTTAATGCAACATATACCTACATTTATTTCTCTACAATTATTTCTTGACTTAAAAAATCCATGTAGATTATAATATGGATAATAATCCATTTTTTTTTATTTGGCTTATAGTTGTTTTTAATTTTTGCTTATTTTTTTTCTTATTAAAATTTTATTTTAAATCAAATTGACTGAACTGTCAATTTTGTTACTTTCCTTAACAATGAAGGTTAAATGTATCAAAGAAAGAAACAAAAACGAATATGCAGCAAAATTCCTGTTTATATTTCATTTTCTTTATAACAAATTGACAGTTCAGTCAAATTGATTTAAAATAAAACTTTAATAAGAAAAAAATAAAAAAAAGTAAAAACAATTATAAGCCAAATAAAAAAATGCATTATTATCCATATTGTAAAATCTACATGGATTTTTTTATATCAAGAAATAATTGTATGGAAGTAAATGTAAGTATATGTTGCATTAAAGTTCCTAAAATAATACAGTAATAAATATTACTTTATTTTTATTAAAAATATGTTCAAATTTTAATATAACAAGCTATTTTTTTAAAATATGAAAAGTTATATTAAAATTAAAATCAGATCAAATCGATCAAATGCTAAAAATTCCGCATTTAATCTGATTTTGATCAAATTTGAGTTAAAACCCGATTAATTAATCATTTTTTGTAATTATGTATATCCTCTAATAGCATGTAATATTTCTTAATATTATGTAATATATTAGTAATGTTACTGTAATATTATATGTCACATTAATGTAATGTTCCTGTAATGTTATAATGTCTGTCTGAAATAATATTAAACGTATTTTAATTAAGAAGTCTTTCAAAGTGTAAAATATTGCAAGTCGTGATGGCTTAGTGGTTATAGTTCACCGATTTAACTTAGAGATGCTGGTTCGAATCTCGGCTATAGTATTGTTTGAATCATAAGTTTTTTTTATTATTGTCAACAACACACGTGATTTTTTTCACGGAAATGGACTTGGTAACATTTCTGTAACTTTTATAATTTTATTCTAATATTCTTGTAATATTCTCAGAATATTTCTACAATATTACTGTAATGTTACTATAATATTTTCTAAAATTATTATAATATTAAAGTATATTGTATAATATTTCAATAACATTACTATGATGTTACAGGTTTATTACATGCTATTAGGGCCATTATTCAAAATATGATTAAAATTTCGCAGTAATTTCCTTAGAATCAGAAATTACTGCGAAGCAGTACTAAACCTATTTTTTCAGACAGTGAGAAAAAAAAGTAGATGTAGTAATACTGTTTGAATAATTTCGAGATATCTTGAGCCCCACATGGTTCTACGAAAAATCCAACCATACAGAGATATGAGTTCTTGGTACCCGACAAATACAATTGACTACTACGACTTCAAGAAATAGTTTTACCTGAGTTAGAGTCGATGGGATTTACATCTACAGAATATATACACTATTACTTACACGAGGTAGAACTTGGATGCTCAATTGGTTGGACGAAGTACTGTAATTATGGCTAATAATCTATAATAATTATAGATTGCAATTCTTAGGGTGCAGACCGGGTCAGCGAAAGAATATTAATCAGTGAGTTTTACCTATGTCTCCCATACAGAAAAAAAACAAACGGCCCAAACTTAGCCCAACACTGTCGACGGTTGGGTGACCGTTAGTTGCCAATGATGGCCCATCGTCGGGATGAAACACCAATTACCTCTGGCCCAACGCTGGCAGTCGACCATTGGTATAAGCTTTACTTTTTATCCAAAAGAATTAATTAAAAAAAATGAATAATTTTTCATAAAACATCATCTATGAACGGTGACCCATCCGGGTAATAACCGTCGCCAATGTTGCTTAACTCCTTAATGGTAGTCTCCGCCTTTGCCACTCTAGCCACAAGCACAAAGTAATTACAAGTATATTTTAATGATATTGAGCTACAGGGTGAACGGTCGGCTGCCAACGTTGGACCAGAGGTAATTGGCGTTTCATTCTAACGGTTTGCCAAGATTGACATCCAAGGTTGTGCCAAGCTTGGGCCGGTCGTTTTGAACTGGCAAACCACAGATTTTCTAAATGACTTGCACAAGGTAGTCAGGATGAGGATACCTCCTCATCTGAAACGGCTCTTACTCCCCATAGGATTGCTCCTACTAAAATTTAGAAGGTGTTCGGTTTTCTATAAATTTCCCTAGCAGAAACGTACACCAAGGTTCGAACATTGGAGAAATCAAATTCTGCTGTTGGATATGGCAACAAAGGTGACTTGGCCACAATATGATAAATTAACATGCCATCATATACTCAAGGGGAGTCACGGGAAGGCGCAACTTGTAATACCACATACTGTCACTCAAATTCTATTCGGAATGTCTGGTCCTAGCAAACCCAAAAGTGAACTCGCCAGTCCCATCCTCTCCGTTTTAAAACATTTATTACGTTCATAGTATTACTAT
>JABFQC010005592.1:0-11498 GCA_022817085.1 Psilanteris sp. ZL-2020 | reverse complement strand
TATGAAAATATGTATTTTTCTAAATTTTCTCATTTGTGTAAATATGCTTTTTCACATATATGCAATAGCCATTACATAAACGCAATACAATTGTGTAAAATTTTAATAATATAATAAATATAAATTTTTTATATATAAATAAAATATAATCAATTCCAATATTTGGATCAGATATTGTGGACAATCGTTTCTCATACCAGCTTAAAAACTTACTCTATTTATTGCAGTTTCTAAATCCATTGTATGAACTTCTCCAAAGTGAATATCTAAGATTGATAGAGAAGCAAAAGTTTCATTATTGAATGAGCACTTAATATCAGGTGGAATAATCATATTAGATGTATCAAGATTATAATTAATATTCTCTTTGAAAATATACTCATTAAAATCCCTTATTTGAATAGCAAGCATTTTAATGGGTACTATAATTTTGAAAAAAATAGTAATCACACTAAGTTCAAAAATATTACTTTTGTCGAAGAGTAAATTAATATAATTTTATAATAATATTTAGCATATTAGAACCTTGTATCTATTATATTATGATCGTTACTTTATCTCAAACAAAATTAAGTAATACATAGATTTGTACAGTTTGATGTTTTTTGTGTTTGGTATTTAATATTAATAAAGGGTTTTGTTAACTCTTACTAATATAAACTGAAGTGTATTTTTTGAATAATGGTCATATTTTTCTAACATTCAAAAGTTTAACATTAGTTTTCCCCTTGAAAAGTATTACCTTAAAATTGCTTGTTCAAACAGCTCTCTCATAGGTCATGCCATTAGTTTCAAGATCAATGGGGCTTTTCAACTCTACATCTTCCATTTGCATCTTAACTTCCGTAAGTTGCTTATATAAATTCATGGACATTAGCTTTAGGATTTAATTCCTATATTATACCATATCCAACAATGATAGGCTCATCGTGCATCTTCTTACACTTCTTACTTGTTCCTTCATCATTAGGAATATATATGTTAGAAATAAAGCTTTTTTCTACAAAGTTTGTATATTACAGCCAACTTCTGCTTATTAAATAATTTATTTATTGTGTACTTCTCAAATTCATAAACAGGAAGGTCTAATGGGATATGAAAGACTTCTACATTATTATTATTATAAATTATTATATGCTATAATTAAGAGACCTGCACCATATAATAATTTATAAATAAACATGTGTATACGTTTAACTATTTTTATTTATGTCACTTCTCTCATTATCATTTTTCTCTTAATTATAAAATATTTAAATGTTAAGACTTGATTATATCATTATTTTTATGTTTTATTATTTATAAAAGAAATAAAGTAATAAATTAAATTTAAATAATAAATAAATAATAATAAATAATAATAAATAAATAAAAAACAAGATCGATTCAAAATGTTTATTTTCAGAAAAGTTAATAAAGTCAAATAATATGATATAAACTATTCAATATTAGCTTAAGTTATTGCAATTTTATTTAAATTTTGTATGAAGCTTAGTAAGATGTGGAATACCTACAATAACTGTGAATGTAATTTCTGAATATTAAACCTTTTAAATTGTTGTTGGATGTAATCCCACGCCATTAAGTTCATATTATCATTTTCAAGTTTTTTATTATATTTCTTTAATGTTATTTTCAGCTAATTCTATATTTTGTTTTGCTTCGATAAAACATAGTCTCTTGATTAAGTATGCTTGAATGATTGAACAATTATGTGAATAATTTTCACAATTTAATAGCCGAGCACATTTAATTCCAAAAATGTTCAAACCACTGTCACTCTGCATTCAAGTGTTTAAATTCTAAAGATGAAAACCATTGAAGAAAGGCGCCCTTTGAATAAAAAATTTTACGTAATGAATTGATCAACAGATATTATCAAATCAGGACAACCCTCAAAGTTTCACCAAAATTGCCTGTCAGAGTGGAAATCAACCAATTACGAAGTCGTGAGTCGCATTTTCAATTTATATACAATTTATATGTATAATGAATACCTAATTAACATTTTGCTAGTTGTAGGTAATAAAGGATTCCTTATATTTCATTTCAATTAGTTTTCCCTGATTTGAACAAAAACGAATTACTTATTTTCATCAACTCGTAATTAATCGCTGCCTTAAATTCTTATAATTTATATATAAACTTCTTTCGTTCACTCTATGTTTATTTCGTAGCAAATTCTGTATTAATATCATAATTTTTGACGAATTTTGTATTGTTCAACTTAAACAGAAACACACGTATGGTTGAATCCTAATTCTTTTCCTGGCATATATAACTTGCGCGAAAAGTTTGAGGGGACCTTTCATACGTGTGCTTATATTCACTTTTGACGTTCGCTCATACGAAAGTGTATTAAGGCTAATTTGTCCATACTTTTTCTTTCTCGTCTTTTATTTTATTCCCCTTTCTCTTCAATTTGTTGTCTTTTTTTCCGGTTCCTCTTTGGAAGAATTGAAAACAAAGAAAGAAAACAATAGCCGAAGCGGGAGGAAGAGGGAGGTTAAGGACAAAAGCCTCGATACCCATTGTAGGATATATTTTATATATACATACATATATATATATATATATTATATCTAAATACAAATATAATATGGCCTTTTGTCTTATATCTTAAATATTGAACGTGAATCCGATTTTTGGAACAGATTCTCTGGATGCGCCGGGTACCAGTAAGAAATTTCAAATTTTGTACCGAAATGAGGAGGTGACACTTGGAACGTCGATCTTGTTTCGCGCACATGTTCTCGTGCACAGTCACAAGATTGAGGAAGAGTTGTTGCGAATGAACTTTAATCTTGGGGTGGAGCTTTGGTTCAGCGAACCTTCGCAGCCTGGAAATATGGCATGTGTATCCTCAAGGTAACGCAATTACTCCATCCACTAAATTATTGGCGAATAAATTTGTTAACTACTCGCGATGTAATGAATTCACTGACATTTTCTTAATAAAGTGCTTAAAATGCGATTAGAACAATGCATTCGAGTAACGCTATTATTATTATGCCAGCCTTTGGTAATAAATCAACGTATAATGATTGTAACACGTTGATGAGTAGAATGGAGAGGCACAAAAAAATTAATTTATTTTCATGTTTCAGAGTACTCCAATTAAATTTTGATCCAATGAAAGGTCTGCATTATCACTTGCCTGTTCTCTTCGATTATTTTCATCTCGCCGCGGTTTCCATCACTATACATACCTGCTTAGTAGCACTTCATCAGCCCTACATAAAGTACGTAGGACACAATTTGCCGCGGAAAAAGTATTTTCAATTGATGCGTACAATAGTACACGACATTAAACTGTTCTTGTCGCGTTTATAAATTATTACATCAAACAAATATAATTTAATTTTTAAATTAATTGTACCATTTATCACAAATCTTAATTAATATAGAGTTTTCTAATTTATGTATGTATTATAATTATAATGTAAATAGCGTAAAATGTATTTCATGCAAAATTACAACTGTACTTTGTACCGGTGTATAATATCTGTATTCAACTATCAATTTACATTTAATAAATTCAATTTTTATATTAAATATGTTTTACTCTGGATATTTTTATTTTATTTTCATCAATATTGTAATATGAAAGATCATACATAAAGTTTATTATAATATTAATAACAGTATACATAAATGTGTTTAAATTGCAGTTTGAAAAACAAAATTTCAATTTATATTAATTTATTCATAAAAGTTATGTAAACAAAATATACAGGTGAAAAATTGTGAATATGGTAACATAAAGTATTAAAAAGTGTAAATGTTAGGGTTCACTTTTTTTATTTAGCGTTGACTTTATATAAAAGTTTTAAAATGTACAGTTTTAAAATGTTCAAAAAGGAAGATACGCATTTAAAAATTCATAGTTATAATAACTGATTTTATTTAAATTTATTAAACTTAAAATAAGACAGTTTTCAATTAAACAACTAATTAACACTTTTTTACCTTTAGGAAAAGTATTCTTCACTATGTACAAAGTTGGTAAGTGAAATGTCTAAATTAAATCTAATAATAGTTATTTAAAAAATACTTGTAGACTGCATATAAACTAAATTTATAAATAATAAACAGACTTTGATTCAATTATATTCGTTTTATTGCATTAGAAAATACAAAGTTAATTATTTATTGATTTTCAAGCGCTCCACGAGGTGGAAAACCATGGTTGCAATTCAAACAGTCAATGCCGCATGGAGAAAGCAACATAATGTGTGGAAATATTGTAAGTTTTAATATTTTAATACATTAGTTATAAATTTATATATTTCAATTTAATCAATTGAAAATAAATTTACGCGTAAAATGACTTATTTATAATGAATAATTTCATTTAAATGTTTTTACAAATGCAGAACATTTTGTGTAAATAGCATTTAACGCAAACAAATATTATTTCACTCAGAAAATATTGTTTTAAGTTAAAATATTTTAAGTATTGTATTGTATTGTGTTTAAATGATTAAAAATTATAAATATTAAATTTTAGAAATGTATACAAATAATACTATTATGGACTTTATTTTATCTTATTTACATTAAGTATAAATGTAATTAAATTAAATTGAAAATCATAAAAATTGAAATAAATAATGTATAATATTATTAAATTATTATTTATTTATAATAAATATAATCAAAATTTTTAATCAATTTCAACGATATATTAGCAGGAATCTACAACACGGTGTGTCGGTTCAGCTACTAGAATGCAACATGCTAGACTGGTTCATCAAGAAGTTGTAAGACTGTTATTGGTAGCACGTGAATCTTTGCTCAATGATTTAGCCGACTTGGCGCAATTGTTACCATCATGGCAGCAAAGAGCTCTCGAAATTGCGCAAAACACGCACAAAGAAATTACAAAGGTTGGAAGTGATAATATTTTTCCAATATATATAAATTAAGCATCTACATGCTTAGTACCATTTTTTATATACAAATAATAATTCTATAAAAAGTATATTTATTAAATCATTTTATGCTTTAATAAAAATCAATATTATTTAATTATAGTTTATATTTATAAAGCAGTTACACTAGACTTTATATTGTAATTATATTAATTACTTATTATAGATACAATGTAATCAAATTATGGAGAAAATTATAAATTATAAGAAAATATAAAATTTAACTTTTCATTCATTAGAAATATTTATTGTAAAAGTTAAATTTTATTAATATTGAGTAATACCTTATTTTTTGTAGTATAGATTGTTTACATATAGTGTTTTTGTATTAATATTTTGAATACTTAAAACAATTAACTGTAGGAAAATAATAATTTAACATTTTTATTAGAGAATTGATATAGAGGAAGCGGACATAGCCCAACTTTGTGCGGAAAACATTCTTCTTTGGCAACATTTTTTAGAAGCATTTAGTGGACGGGATGTGATTCATCAACACCTTGCTCGAATACATCATCGACTCAGAGTAATTTTATTAATATATATGTTATTATTGTTTTTGCTTAATTATTTAACTTTATTAACTTTTTTTAAAGAAATGATTTTTTTTTAATATTGTTCTTTAATTACTAGATTATATAATATATGTAATATTAGGTTTGCAAATGTGAAATAAATCCGTTTCTCTATGTGGGAAGTGAAACAGTTTAAAATTTAAGTTTGAACAATTCATTATTATTTATTTTGATTATTCTAAATATATATTAATTTTTCTGATCTTATTTAGTTAATAATAATATTTTTTATAGGTAAAACGATTTGCGGAAGGTTTCTTTGTTTTGGAAAATCCACGAACATCAGCAGCTGGTTGTTATGATGCAAATTATCAATCTTATCAAGCTGTAAGCGATACTGCCCGAAGATCACGGTATCTAGCTTCATTGCCACCTTTACCCGTCCATTGTCCAGATTTGGACGGTGACTTTCACACATTGCCTCTAATTTTCGAAGATCAGTATTCAGATATGCAACAACGACATAGAAATAGCGGTAATTACAGTTATTAAATTATCAATTGCATATTATCACTGCTTATTGAAATGAATTAGAGAAATGTGAAGCAAAATTCTAAAGTATTTATTAACAAAAATATACTTCATATATATTTGAATACATACACTGAGAGAAATATCTAACCATAATTGTTTAAAAAGTTTTTCTTTTATTATACGAGATTTTTCTATCTGAAATAGTAAGCAATTTCGTACTAAATTTACTTGAAATTAAACTTAATAAGCATTAAATATGTCATAATATGCAAGTATCAGAATTGTACCACTAAAAGCATGATTTTATGCCGAAAATGCAGTGCTGTCATGCATATATGTTTTCGTTGCATGAATCCATACTATTTTTACACGAGAGTTATGCGATTTTAGTACGAAAGAATACCATGCTTTTATTATTTAAAGCGCTGCAAGTCTAGCACCAAATTTAAACTAAATTAGTAAGTATTAAAATGCTATTATAGAATCACATTGTACTGTACTATGAAGGTTAGATATTTTTCTCAGTGTAGTAGTACACGAATATGCAATTTACATCTAAGTTCATGAAAAATGTACGGTCTCCCTTATTAATAATAGTTTACTGTATGTATATATTATATTATAAGTCTTTCAAGTGTTATAATTCAAAATGTAAGTGATTTGCAATGATATTGTATATAAACATTGTTACGTCTCAAGCACAGTACTTTTCAAGGTCTGATTTTCTTCTAACTTAACATAATGTCCAGTTAATTATAAGCACCGGAATCATGTTTATACGGCAAGCATTTCAATTAGTTCCTAATATAGACGACTGCAGTTGCGGTATTAATGAGATTCTGGAGTCGCGTTCTGGTGGAGTGTGGTCTCCCAGAAGCGAGGGAGCAGTTCAAGATCCAGGTGCTCAAGCAAGGCTGATGATAACTCCTTCTATACTACCTGCGAGGCATAGCAAGTCCCTAGATCAACTTGGTCCAGAAATTACACCATTACGCCCAAGGTCTTCGCCAAAATCATTGTCCAGGTCAGCATCAACACAGCTTTTCTCGAAGCATCGGGATCTGAGTCGGACACCGCCAGCTACTGTACCAACACCCAAAAGTAAATACCGAATGACTACGCCATCCTACGCAACACTATTTCCATCATCAAAACAACAAGCCTACTCTGCACCGAACCCATCTTTAGGATCCACTCCGGTTCTCTCGTTGCCACGTGCCAAATCAACCCAGTTCCTTAATCCGGACTCTACAATCCAAAAAAGAGATCATCAGTCTGCATCCATCACGTCGTTGCTCGCAGCCATGTTCCCTGAGTTTCCTCCAAACGAACAATTACCTGGTTACAGACCCTCGGGTATAACTTGCAAGCAGAATTTAACGTTACCGAGATGTGTCAAGACACTTAACTTAACACAATTAGGTAATTGTTCAATTTCAAAAGGTAAAACTGAAAATTAAAAAGATTATTTGTCATGATATTTAAATGTAAACATTTGAACATGTGTGAAGTAAATTTCTTGCAACTTTTTAATACATATTTGTAAATTTAAAAAGAAATTCAATGTCACTTAAACTTTTAAATTTTTAATTTTTTGTTATATAATTTTAAAATTAATTATATATTATTTTAAATAATATTTTAAACAAAATGTGTATCAAAGAAAATTTTCTTTTCAATAATAGTCACAAAGTATTTTGTAATTGTAGCATAACTGAAATGTTATTAAACTGAGCAGACTAAATTGTATTTGATAATAGTTAAATGTAATATTACCATTCAAATGAACTTTGATGATTAGTTTTATCCTTAGTACTTATATTTGAACCCTTAAATTTTAATATAAGTACTAATTGAAAATTTAAAATATTAAATCTAACACCTTTATTTCATAAACGTGTGTATCTTTAAATATTGTTAATTTAATTTAAGGAAAGTTTTTGTAGAATTTTCGTTGTACTCTTAATTTATTGTATTTTGTTCGTTTGTATTACGTTATATATTTATATTCGTAATGTTATGTGAAGCATGTTATTATTGTATTATGTAATATTTCTTAAATAATAAATAAATAAATTAAAATGCTTTTTATAATAATTTTTAAAAAATAATAGTTACAGTGTATACAATTTAAATTTGTATTTATTTGTTATTTAAGTTATAAGCTTAGAATAAATTAGATAATTATAAATTTATTTTATTTTAGTATGTACACCCAACGTCAATGAATCATCGAGTAACAGGCTATCAACTGGATGTGTTGTCATAGATGATTCTTTGACGTGAGGCATACATGGTGCAATGAAAGAAATATGATTGTTTTGGTTGATTTCGAATTTAATTTATTTATCAGATTTATTATATATTAAATAATTATTTTCCAATTAAATTCCGATAAATAATATTTTGTGTTAATTTTTATAATGAAAATAAAACTTAATTTAATTTTCATTTACATACAATATATGATTTTCTAGTTGTCTATATATTATATAATGCTTGAAAGTTTAGAAGCAATAGTAAGACACAGGCTGAAATTGAAAAAACAAGTTTAACAATTTATTTTTAATGGAAATGAAAAGTTTTTTTTTAATTTTTATATCAAGTAAATCTAAAATGAAACTTCATATACAAATATCAGAATATTCATAACTAATACTTTTAAAATAATATATTTAAATTCGCAAATCGTAAGGCGACATATCTTTTTTATAATTTGTAATGTATAGAACACCTCATAAATGATACTATTAAAAATTATCATGGTATATCAAGTTTTTATATATATTATGTAGAAATATAGAAATCACAAGATCTAAAAACTTTACTTATTTATTTATGACTTATTTTTTTATGGCTCTTGTGAGGTTTTTTAACTTGTATTTAAGAATATTGCAGGGAAAAATTAGTAACATAACCAATATTTAGTTTATAAAAGTATAAGAGAATAATATGATTACATTATCTATAATATTTTGTGCTATTTAAAAAAATAGTTTTTGATATTAAAATCAAATATTACAAAATAAAATAAAATTAGATAAAGCATAATTTTAAGAATTATTTTGGAATTTTATATTATTTGTCTTAAATTTGAACATATAAATAAATAATAATACCTAATTGAAAATTATTGTAGAAAAATATATAGAAAATTTTTATCAATAAAAATACTTTAGTTAATTAATTTATATAAGAGAAATTATGTTAGAATCATATTTATATTTCAAAATATAAGTTTTCATATATTGTATTGTTAATTTTTAAATATATTATTTACAGGAACTATATTTGTCGATAACGAAAAAATTAGGGTGGAACCAAGGAGTCATCGATTACCACCACACCAGCCTCTTGCTCCTGTCCGTTGCATCAATAAATTGGGACCAACGAGCGGTTTATTTTCCTTAGACTCACAGAATTTGCATTCATCAACTCTTGATAAAACTTCTTATCGTAATAATTCAAAGAAATATCAAATTAATGATAAATATCATACAAATAGTTTGCAATGTCGACATCATAAACTCGAAAAATCAGTCGTGAATCAATTGCGATCCAAAGATACAACTGACAGGCATTATAAGGACGACAATGCTTCTAATAATGGCATTATAGTGAACAGTCAAACATTCTTTGTAGATATTACTAACCAGCGACTAAATAATAGTTTCTCAGTAGTTGGACCTTTTTCTCCACAAACAAATGGTTCAAGAATCGAACAAGAAAAACCACGTCGACCAAAGAGCGTCGAGAAACTATTTGACGAAGTTAATCAAAAGGACCGCTGTGATTTTAGACGAGATATAAAAACTGATAGAAGTTGGGAAATTTTTCGTAATGGAATTTTAGAAAAGGATAAGACGCCAAAGTAAATACAGCATGTTTTAAATTTTCGTAATTTGTTAAAATTATATCAATTATATATTTTCGGTCAAAATACATTATTGCTACATAAAATAACTCAAATTATGTAAAATTCTAATTCTTTTGAAGAGAAATATTTATTATGATATATTTTTATTATTATTTTTTTAATATAAATTTGTAACTAATATTTTGTTAAATTCAACAGACGAATACAAGAACCAGTTTATGAAGTTATCGCCACAAAGACTGAAACAATTCTGGAAACACGAAAAAATAAAGTTTCCAATAGAAGGCCTCATTCTGCTCCGGCAACTCACCCTGATAATTTAAATTTGAATGGAAAGGAGAGGCGTAAACATAACAAAAAATTATCAACACCGTCTGAAATAACTAAAAATTCGACAATTGCAATGCATGCTCAGTCATCTCCAACTGATAGAAATATTGCTGAAGTGGAAAATAACAACAAAGTTATTATCAAATTAGAAGCAATTAACTCTTCCACTGAAACACCCAGAGCTTCAAATATAGGTTTGTTTACAATACATATAAAAAAATATAAAATTTATATTAATGTCATTATTTATTGTACATTCTGTACTTTTATTAAAATTTACATATTTTCTATTAATTATTAAATGATTATTGTTTAACAGAAGATTCAGCAATTAATACAAAAAGACTGAGATGCTCAAGTCTTCCCGTATCACAAAATAAAGCAGTTGTTCCACGCAGTGCTGTATCTTTACCTTGCATGCCTCTGCGTAATAGTGAGGATAGTTTGGTCAATAATGTAATCGTTATTTCAAACTGTTCAACGCCACCTTCTACCAAACCAAGTAGTCCTATTACAAGCTCTAGCTCAAGTAATCTGACATCTGAATGTTCAGGATGGGTAAGTAGTGGAGATACATCTAGTTCTGAACATCGTCGAGCTAAATTATCTACTGAACAGTTACGTTTTAAACTTTCGAAAATTGCGCCAAAGAAAGATAAATCAAAAAAGAATAGAAGCCAAGTAGAACATTCCTATGAAGAGGTTCGTTTGCCACCTCCAAAAATGTTTCAAGATGAGCCACCTCCGCCGGAAGAGTTTCGCGACCCTCCAGGACCAATCGATAACCCACTGTATCATGTTTATGAAACGGTAAAAAGAACAAAAAGCCCAAAACAGAAAAAAATTACTTCATCTAGTCCGCAAAGAAATAAAGAAAGAAGGAGTAGTATTTGTGGAAGTGGTGAAATTTGTTTAGATTGTTATCAAGAAGGGAAAGAATTATTACAGTCTACACAAGATGATGCTGTTAATTTTAAAAAGAACAAAGAGGAATTCAAGAGACAAATGAGTTTCTCTGGCAGTATATATAGGTATTTTTTTTTTTTAATTAATTTAATAATTTATTTATTGCTCAAAAATAAAAATATTAAATAATTATCATTTAATAAATAAAGTTATGTTATAAATTAATTTAACAATTTAATGACATTTTTTGTTTTAAAACAGCACTTACAGTTTTTAACCGTACATGTTGGTGAAAGTTAAAATTAATTTCTAAATTCAACTATACCTAGTTTCTGTAAAAGATTTTAAATTCTAAAAACTTTAAACTATGAAAGTATTAAGTAATCAGTAATAATAGCATGC
>JABFQC010005591.1:0-11498 GCA_022817085.1 Psilanteris sp. ZL-2020 | reverse complement strand
TATTTATTAATAGTTTATTACATGCGACATAAAAATAAAACTCCAAGCAATAAATATTATCAAATATGTGGTTGCGCCTATTCAAAAATATATTTCATAACAGTTATCAAATCTTTTTCTCAGTGTACTAACCAAAAATAGGATGTTCCGTTACAACGAATAAAAACTATTATATTCAATAAAAAAATTCTATTGTCTTTGAAAAATTAGTATATATACAATTCCAACCCTATCAAGGTCTATAACGATACTTACTCGTCATTTACTAACACCACTATTTGCGCAACATATTCCTGGCGGCGAAAAAACATTCATATACCGGCGCAAAAATAAATCGCCGTAACTCAAAGTCTACGAACAACGACCCGCTAATTTAATCGTTATAAAATATTCCGAACGAAAATGATGAATTACGAAACCAGGCGTTCTGCCAGAAAATTAGATCGCTGATCGAATTGCGCACCGCCGTAGATAAATATCGCAGCGTCTTAAAACGAATCTCTCGTTGGCTTGTTTACCGGCGATCGAAGAATCGCAATAAAAGGGTTTTCGTTTCATTCTAAACAGAGGCACGAAATAACACTAAAAAGTCAAACGGGTTTTTAACATTGTCGTCAAAGTACTCGCATTGCTCGGCGCAAAAAATAAACGCGTAACAAGCGAGTCATCGCACCTTGCAACGGGACGTTCGTGTAGCAATGCGCATCTGTAAATATTCCGCTCGAATTTCGCGTGCGCAATTTCCTTCGTGACTGCGGCTCGTTGTCGGGCATTTTCAAAATGGTGCTTGTCCCTGAGCGTCGATCGGCGCGACTCGCCGAATGATACGCTTTCGATCGACATACCTGTCCCGTTTCATCTCGAGCCGGATAAAACGCCACGGGGGTCGCTCGTGCATTTAAATTCACGAGGGAGCTGCTTTGGGCCGCCCTCCACGACGCAGTCTGGACACCTGCGGCAAACAAAAAACAATGACCATGAAGCCGAGGAGAAGATGAAAAACAAAGATTCACGCGCGGGAAAAAAGATCTTCCAATCCGCCGGATTCGCCTCCGCAAACGTCCAAATTCATCTCCAGAAATGTTCAAAAATGCGTTGCTCTTTTCCGAATTCAACAAATTATAATGATACCGAGAATAGACGGCGATTAATATTTGTTTTACGTTGCAGGTATAAAAGGCCGCGAAACAGTTGGTCGTGGTTCTTGTTTGAACGAAAGTTTCGGGCAAAAGTCAATCCGATCAAAAATGGTACTTGGATGTTTGCATGTTTTTGAAAAACGATGATGCCGGTTTGTTAGTTTGTAAGAAGAAAGGATAATTTTGGAATATTGATTTATTGTATTACACGGAGAAAAATATAACTAAAATTTTAGTATAAAATAAACCAAATTGAACGTATACTTTCAAAACATAAATTTATCTGATAAATTATAGCAAAAATGTACCATGAATATGATACTTTCTTTTGTGTTTATATTATATTACGTTATGTTTATAATATATTTTCAGTATAATTTATTCGATATATTTATGCTTTGGTAGACGTGAAGTTTCGTTTATTTTATAGGAAAATTTCAGTTCTATTTTTTCCGTGTATGTCACAATTATTTGTTAATAAGATGAAAAATGTTACAGTTGAGTATAACGAAAAATATAATAATAAATATAAAAATTACAAACGGAACATCGTGTCTGTATGATTGTGATGAAAATTTCGCAATGCTTGGAGAGATATGGAAATACGTTTTATTATAACAGAAATTATTTAATTAATTTCTTAAAATAATAAAATATAATCGAAATTAAATACAGCAATTCAAATTGATACGTTTTCACGTATCGTCCACTTTTGATATATTATATAGCAAAAATTGGTAAATATTTTTTTTCTCGGTGTACGCGCGTTTTTTAAATTATACTTAAAAGTTTTAGTTTAAAATTATAAAATAATTAATAAAAGGAATCAAGTACACGCACAGAAATGATACAGTTGAATTAAAGAAATTACTTTTTTAAGCGTATTTTCTCAAGCGTGTATGTGAAGTATATAAAATATTTCGTAAACATTTACAGTTTTACCAAAATGTTTAATATGCTTTTACAAAATTAGAGTGTTGCCAAACACTCTTTTGTAAAATTTTGCCACATTTCATTTTATTATATATATATATATATATATAAGTTTTGTTTACGGGTGTTGTGATTGATTCATGTCGTGCGTGTTTTTGACGTTTACAAAAATACACATCCATTGGACAATCTAGTCGAATTCGTACGGTTAATTATATTATAATAGTATTTTGAGTGATAACCTCGGTGTCCCTGAACTCTGAGCTCTTCACGCATTCGAACCTACACTCAGAAAGTGATTTGGTTGAATGAACATAATACTCGCTGATTCAGCCAAAAATATTCGTCATTAATTGGACAATTCATGCGGAATCGTTGTTGATGCAACATTGGATGAAAAAAAAAACTTTGAACAGAAATGATTCGATAATGTTTGAATGAATTTCGATAGATGGTGATTAAATATTCATGAAATAAACATGAAGTCTGAGAAATATATAATTATTAACAAAGAAGTGCAAGTTTTTATGTCACATAACTTTAATATATTATAAACGAACGAATCATTTTTAACGTTTGAAAATTAATTTTTCATTTACATCACACGCGATGCAAATTTCGCGCACGAGTTTCTTTGCTATTTACATTGCATTTTACATGATTTTAGCAAGATTTTTGCAATAGTTTTCGCGTCGTATATTGGTGTCAAGTTTTCATCGTTCGTTGATTTATATTGCGTTTTTTTTGTCATTTCGTAATGCGACTTGCGTATGCGTAAATTGCAATATGCGCTGTATTTGAATAATATTTTTTGCCGGAAGGAAGCGTTACCAGGCTGCCGGAAATGACTTCCGTGTTGTTGATAATGACGTATGTTTGGCGCACGTGAAACAAACGATGTCAAAAAACATGCAGATTTAATGGAGGCGTATAATCGAACGAAACGTAATATTGTGGATGAAAATGCGGCTCAAAATAATAAGATGCTCCGGGTCTTCGTTTCGTTTGATCCGGCAATTCAGTTTCATTACTTTCATAATTTTCTGCTTCGTGTTCGAAATGTGATTGATATAAAATGTATAAATAGAAATCAGTTTAATGTACACTGAAAAAAATAATCTTACAAATTTTACAAAACTAGATAATAAAAGTAGGAAAAATAAGCAAAAATGTAAATAATATGATAAATTACGGTCAGAAAATTGTAAAAATATGTCAAATATTACCAAATAATTTGTAAATACTATTGTCTCATGTTTATTTACATTTTTGCTCACTTTTCCTTCCTAGTTTGGTCAAATATGTAATATTATTTTTTTCAATGTATGTAACATAAATAAGAATGAAAATATTTTTTGTTTGTTAAACACGGAGTATTTAATTTACAAAATCGGTTTTCATTACCTAAAACGAATCAAAAAACCATAATTATAATATTCAGATATTATGTTAAAAACTACACGGATAGAATATTTGATTGGAATAAATAAATAAATATGTGATTTGAATAAATGTTTTACTGAATCAGCCAAACATTATTCTCCGTGTATGGTATTTATTGTGAATACATTTTTTACATAGAATATATATAAGAGACGTCATGAAAAATGATCGCAAACTGTTATTAATAATTTATTTAACGTAAAATTGAAATATTTGGAACAAATTAAAAACGGAAAGAAAACATACACACAAAATAGTAACGTTGAATGAAGCTACTTTTTTTTGTTTATACTATGATATTTTGTATATTGTGTATCTTTTTTTAAACTGTTTTATTAAAATTCTAAAATCTTGAGATAAAATAATCGTTTTAAGACTGTACACTGTTAAAAAAAAGTGTCCTAGATGCCACGATTTTAAGACACAAAGTGACTTATTTAAGTCACCAGCTGTCTTAATACAAAATATTTTGCATTAGATTAAGACACTTAGGCGTCTTATTTAAGTCGCTTTGTGTCTTAATTAAGACACATGAATTATATGTTTTTTAATATGTTATTTAACAGTGTAGGAACTTATTTAATTATTGATTTTTGCAATTTAAATATATATAAGATTGTTTTTAAAAAAGTTAATGTTTTTAAACTATATTCCTAATAAAGTGTCCTTAAATGCACAATGCCTATATATATATAATAGAAAAGTTAAATAGCTACATAGTTGTGTTATAAATAACTGAAACCTATTCTGTACAACATACAAGACCACCAGTAACATTTCGCAGAACATTTTGAAAACTATCTATAACTCGTGCACAATTTTGACACAAACACACTCCGATATTTCCTTCGATATTTTTACATAAAGTCACTCCAGTCCTGCGATTATTCGCTGGATAATCTGCAACGGACGTAAACAACTGATTGTTTAATTGCGTTAATTCAATTTGATCGATAATATAGCAGCGAATCCGATCGATTTGCAAATCAATCGCGCTGTTGCATCAAATGGGCAATCGATCGTTTTTTTGTTTTTCTCGTTCGCCGTTAAACAAAAAATTGGCGAACAAATCAACGCGACGATTACCTCGACGAACGTCATCGGCAATTACTCATTTGCGTTTCGCGATGCATTATACACACCCTATATATAGACATATGTAAATTATAAGCAAGTAGCGTGGGCGTTCGCTAAATATTACTATCCGCCATCTACAACGAGCTTATTTATTTCAATTGGGCAACCCGTATTTCGGCAACATGTTGCCGCGCGGTATCAGAAGGAACGAGCGAGAGCGAAAGAATTGAAAGCGAAGGGTGTGGAGAGGTTTGTAAACGACGGCAATATGCACGAATTCAGCCGAGTGTCAAATGCGGGCGTGCACGCACGTTTATGGGAAATCGGGAAATAAGTCCATTCAGACACGTGACCCCGATGCCTATCACTTTTTAATGGCTCTTTTGTACTTTTATTGAGTCATTTCGCTCGCGCTCGGCTATGGGAATGGATTTGCTCGGTAATTGTTTAAGCGTGCGGTCTCACTGCGACGTAATTATTCAGGAAACATTCAGTCGAACGTGAAGCAATATTTATTTTCATTTATCGAATCATAATCGCGTTATTAATGCGTAATTACGGCACGGCGCTTGTATAGGAATTAATGGCGAACGCGGCGCAAAGTACACATTTCAGAAATCATTTATGTTCGAGTTGCGTTTTGTCTTGTTTTTTTTTTCTTTTTTCACCTCTCGCTAGGTGTTTCGTGGTGTACGAGGCACGAGTCCCGGCGTAACGTTCGCGAATGCAAACAAAAATTTGCTCGCGAATTTATTTCAGCGGATTCGTTTCGTTCGAAAAATGCTCGCGTTGCGCTCCGTCGTGGACGAGCTCTCGGGGGCCCAAATGAGCGTTTTAACAAAATCGCAATTAGCAACATCGCGAGAGTCTCGTCTCGTAAAACCGGAAAACGCCATGGCAATGACGCGCGTTGTTTTCTTTTCTTTTTTTAACACATAAACAATGCCTCGGCGGGCCTTAAACTTAATAAACGTCCAGGCGCGTGACGTCAGAAATTGTTCATCGTGAACAGTACGTCATCGAATTATTTGCAGTCGATGAAATTTGAATGAACAAAATGAACGAACCGACAGGAGAGCGTTTTGAAAAAACAAAAGAACACAAACAAAATGGATCCGGTTGAATTTAATAACTAGTCTTCGGGAACAGGTTGAAAAATATTTGAAGAAAAAGGTCGAAATTTGACAGCGCGGTTATGTGTATTAAAATATATAATATATAATATATATGCGCACGTATGTAGGCGTGTGGTTGTGTTCTCTGCGTATGTGCATACATACATATATGTATATATACTGTGTGTGTTTATATACTTTCATATATATATAAACTCGCTCGCACTTTCGGTAGCCAAATCATGCACGGGTCTCTCGTTCAAAATGTCCCGTGTAACGAACGGACGGCGAAAAAAGCAATGAAACATTAGAGGAAGGGGACTTAAGAGAGGGATGGCTGTGCCCAGCGAAGTAAGAGTCGTCAGACGAGTTTCGTAGCCTCCGGGGACCATCCTCGGTCTCCTCCTTTTGGTCAAACCTCTCCTCCTGCTCGTTTGCTCCTCTTTCTCTCCGCGTCTTCGTCTATTTCGGAGATGCTCTTTGTCCCGTTTCGCACTCTCGTATCACACGCGTTCGTGAATTAACGAGCAAGGACGTTGTCTCAGGACTGATATACTTCGTAAACTGTTTGTTGTGTATGAGATGGTTTAGTTTAACGTTAAACTAATCTTGGATTCCCTACAATACTAAACGAAGTGTCTTAAATCAAGACTTTTTTATGGAAATGTTTTATGATAATACACTTTTAGGGTTTTTTTTTAAAGAAAGTGTCTTAAAATAAGATATTTTTAAACCATGCATTTTTGCAGTGAATTTAGTTGTTAATAATTGTTATCGTTGAGTACCGAATGAAACGGAATTATTATGATGATCGTATAAAATGTGTATATATGATTTATCGGGTGACTGAAAGCCTTATAATATAGTTGTATTTAACATGGCAACTCGAGGTGGAACAAAACATTAAATTTGTTAACGTTTAATGTTTGTACATAAACGGATTCTGAAATTGTTTATCTTTCATTTCGACGTATAATCTTTTATATACTTATTATATGTTATATAACCAGTTATACAGGTATACCATTAATATAAGTAGTAAAATATTAATTTTAATTTTATTAGCGCGCAATAAAATAAGCATCGAGATTTGAACTTTACTTTTACCATGAAGTTATACTGATGAATCGGTATATCGTTACTAAACATTTAATTACGGTTATGCCTTTGCTTAAAATCATTTTCTTCATTTCTTAAACTCTGATTGTACTTGTTTATGTGTCGCAAAATTTTAACTGTCGTAATCATACTTTAAGTTAACATTTACTTATTTTATATATTAAATTTTAATGTTGCAACTTGTTTGTAAACGAACTGTATACGCTTTTCACTGTTTCCCTCTCGGTACAATGGGATGAAAACGAAAACGGAATAGCAGGTAAATAAAAAATAAAGTAGTTTTGGAACATTTTATTACCTGCAGAAATTCCAGTAAAAAACTACCGATGTTTATAAATTTCTTTGCTTTATTCTTTGGTAAGGAAGACGGTTTTTTTAAAAACTAAATCGTGTCGTGCTGGTTGGTTTTTTGCATCACGTCCCGCTCTCTAACGTTTATATTTTTATTTCCGATTCGAGGAATCCATTTTTTGTTACACGATAAAAACCAATTGAAGCGAAATAAATACGAAACGCTTTGTCTTTTTGCAAACAAAAACTTTGTGTCAGAGATTTTCATTGAAGGATTCGCATAAAACGATTGTCGTTTATTATGAAAAATGGATTTGTTTGGGAGTTTGGTTTTTGGAAAAAGTACCGTTGCACGCGGAAAGCCATTGAGCGATACCAATTTGGTACAAATACGTCACAAAAGCGAGCGTTGAATGAGGCGAAATAAGCGATTTGACCTTCGTTGTATGTCACATTCGGTTTCAATAAAAACCGTTCTCAAATTTTGCTCAAATGAATCAGCACAAATCGTAATCGCTGTTTCTAGTTTTTCCGGCGCATTGTTTAGTAACGCGACAACGCATTATCCAGCTTTTAAAAACTAAGTCCAGATTATATTAAGATCAACATATTCAAAACATATAACGACGAGCTAAATACCGTATTTCACGTTTATTTCAGACTTAATATTTCAGATTCAGAATGCTCCGCAAAATAAGACCAATGGTTTTTTTAACATAAAATTTGCAACCAAAAGTTTATTTTTTCCCAATTTTCATCAAGGTTTTGAGTTTTCATCGCTATACCGAAACCAAAGTCGAGATTTTTGACGACGTCTGATATTCGTCTCATGTATATACGCGGATCATTAATTGCAATCACCTTTGTTTCATATTGGTCAATCATACGCGCATTTAAATATAAATTGCAATCACAATTCCAGTTCCTCCTTATTCGTGATGCAATAAAGAATCCTTAATAAATTTGTTCGTCTCGTTTCGTGCTCAGTTTGTTGCTTCATTTCTCCCACCTAATTTCGTATTAACTTGCTAATAGCAAAAGGGAATGGACGTAACGAAAACAAAGCAGACCTCGCTTTTGCGTACAACTAACCAGTAGTAATTCCTAGCGTTTGCGTTCCTACGCCGAACTTGTTAACTGGAAGACAAGGTTAAGTTGTTCAGGTACAAACGAAGGCTAACTCCTCTCTCGGGACTACGCGTACATATGTATATATAAATGTACTAATGTTTGTGATCGTCGTATGCGCGGACGCACCGAATTTAAGAACCGCCTCGCTAAATGTTTAGATACTTAAACAAATTAGTATTTAACAGTTTCGCGTTGACAGTTATTGTCGAGCGAGAAGTTAACTAAAATAAAGCGGCTTTATGTTCGCACATTTTTATTTGAACCAAACGACCGGTTCATTCATTTTATTCGACGAAAGCGTCGGGCAGTTTCTGCCATCATTTTCAACAACATGTTTACGTGGAAAAGCTTTTTTTTTTCTTTCAAAATCGCAATTGATTGTTTTTTTATCTCAAGCTGTAGGCGGATATGTTGAATTTAACGTTTATTCGTAATTTAAAAGCATTTTTTGAATAATCAAAAAAGTATCGTGCAAGTGTCTTTTGATCTAAGATGCACAAGTGCCGCGTATTAAAACAGTTCTTGTCTTTAATTAAGACGTTGGCGTCTTAAAGTGAGACATGTATTCAATTGGTTTTTGCGGCGTCCCGGAGTGTATTACAATTTCTACGCCAGAAAAATTATAATTCGACATTCTTTTAATTCGTGTTTGTTAAAGGAAGCAATAATTTAAAATAATAATATAAATTTATTGCTAAATTATTGTACTGTTTACTTTACAACAATCCTCAGCATGGATTCTTCATGGAATCCATGTAGATGCTAATTTTCTTCGTGTATCCTACGGGGATTGTGCAATTTTCATATGTATGCAAATCATGCTACCTTTGTTTTGAGATAAAGTTACAATATAAAAATGAAAAATCATTAATGTTTTGTAATTGTTAACGCGCTAGAACAATATGCAAAAATTTTTTTTTTTTGTTTCAGGATTTTAATATCGTAAATATTAATCAAAATAATAAGGTCAATACACAATTGCAAAATTAGCATCTGCACAAGAAGTTAATTATACTTAATATTCCATAAAATGCACAGTTTATTAACACTTTATAATTTCATTAAACATCATAAATAATGTCTACAGAATTTAACTGAATGAGTTAATCGTAGTGTGCTTAAACAATTATATATCTTCCTATCTCGACGTATTATATATTGGTTATTTTTAATTATTCGAATTATGGTTTTTCATAATGACACAACTTTTGCCTCTTGTACGTTAAAGAAAAATTTATTAAATGTTTTTTACCTTAACGTTTTTGCAAAAATAACATTAAAAAAGTTTTCTATTATTTCTATTAAAATTACAATGCTAAGTGATGTAATTGATAATAAAGTATTTTTTAATAAAAAACTGGAATTAATTTAAAGTTCCTGTTTGAATATTAAATTTGTTATTCGTCGAATTAATCTTATAATTATATAGTATAGTACATGTGGTTATTCAACATATATATTTATGGTTATTAATTAAACTTATATATATTATAGAAAATATTAATGATTAATGTTGTCTAATGAAAACCTCATTAGAATAAACCATAAATATTACAATTTCATAATTTATTTTGCAATACATGTAAAAAGTTACACTTGTGTACATCCGCATTAATTTACTTGAACAATTTAATAGCAAAATATTATCTTTTATCTAGTGATTTTATTTATATGATATATTGCAAAATGATATAATAATTACTAATCTTACTTTTTTTTAATCAAAAACAAATTAACACATAAAAATTAATATAATATAAAAATTTAAAAACATGACGTCGGTAAATAATCAATGAATTTTTTCTTTGCGATATTCGATTAATGAGCAGCACAATGTCATAGTACACACAACATAAGCTTGATCTAAACACTTATAATTTACCACTTTTCTGTAATTAACACATTAGGGTAGTAAGTGTTTATTTATTCTTTTTTGTTGTTTTTTTTTACTTCTTAAATATTATCCTTTTTCTTGCAATTAACCGGTAGACACTGAGATTCTAAAGCTGCACTCATTAAAATGACAATTTGCACGACTTTTCTGTTAAACGACACATCTCCTGACACAACCGGTTCTGAGTTACTTCCGTCCTTGAAGAACATTTGCGTTTACGCTTCGAAATTTCACCGTGAGAAAAGAGATTTTAATGTATATTTGGCTATAAAAGAACGTGTGACATTTAAACAATTTTTTATATTTTGTATTTTTCATTCATTTTTATCTTAAAAACGCTACTAATCGAAATAATTTGTTCGCAGAAAGACTTTTAAGTGCTGTACACAACGGACTAAAATAACTTAACTTTTTAATTGGTATATATTCGATGATTTACAAAATTGCCACTCGTACTATATATTATCTTTATTTACTATAGTACCTTATGCGTGTTTGCAAATTCATACCGTTTAATAATAAAGTTGTTTAAATTTGAAATATTGTAGCAATTTGTATGCCAATATTTTAATAGAAACTATATACTTAATATGTGGCTGCGGAAAGAAATTTGCTATTTCAAGTTTAAGAGTTTGGTATTTTTAAACCAATAATATATTTATCCGATAAGTTTTTAAATCGTACCCTGAATACAGTGTTCATTGATGGGCATCAAGAAAATGTTCAATGATGAGTCATCGTACTTGAACAATCCATCACAAACTTTACTTATCGTTTGGCAGGCGAGCCAGTTGACCTCACACAACCTTATAAATTGGCCCTTAGACTATTTTGATATTATTACACTCCATTCGATTGTTAATGCATAAAAATGAATGAGATTATAAATAAAAAATCATGCGGGAATTAAAAAATATATTTTGTAATAAAATTCTGTTACAAATAATTGTGAATAAATATAATAACGATTTAATCCAGTGTGATAATTATAATTATATATATGTATCCCTAGTAACATTTCACAAGTGGGTGGCTAGTTTTCTCAAAGAACTTGCCAGTTTTTGATAAGTCTGTCTAGTCTAGATATATTTATAAAATACTAACAAGTTACTATCCAGATTTATCTACTGTAAACTTCAAAAGTTTAATTCGACAAAAACTATCTAGGCGGTTAATAAAATTACTTTGAAGAAATTAGATTAGTAAAACTTGTGGAAAACGTGTAATGAACTCATGATACGTATGTATTTTATTAATCCGTTTAAAATAATTATTAAATATTAATTGTTTATGGATATATGTAAAACATATATAAATATATAAAACATAAATAAAAAATTTGCTTTGATTACAGTT
>JABFQC010005590.1:0-11499 GCA_022817085.1 Psilanteris sp. ZL-2020 | reverse complement strand
GCATTGAATAGTTGTGGGTTAAGGTTGGCCATGAGAAGAAAATAATCATCGACGCTTCACTAAAATTGCATTTTAGAAATAATACGAATAATTATATAAATATATAATAGCTGTCAGTACGTTTTATTTGTTAAAAATTAAAATATTAAACTAAGATAAATTATAAATATTTAACGATAAAACTTGATTTTTCAATTCATATGATTTATCCATTTATGAGAACTCAATTTACACAATTATTAATACATATATTTTTATGAATAATTTGCACACACGCACATGAACGTATATGTACATTATTCACGCGACGTTATTAGATGATCGATTTCAGGCCCATAATTATTTCAATATTTTCACGAATGTTTCATATAATATACATAATTTCTATAAATGCTTAATGTCCACACATAAATGGAATATAATTGCATTTCATATAGAGTAATTTTATTTCTTTATTTTCACAATAAATGGTAGTCGGTATAATTCATATCGATTGTTTCCATTCACATATATATATATTGAATGTCGCGACGTTTTCGAATAAAATACACTTACGCGTCATAAACGAATGATTTATCATAACAGCGTCGGATTTTCATCCAGGCTTATCTTACGTTATGATACGCTGCGTGAATCACATTTTTCGCCTTACTGGTGCTTTTCAATGGCTCTTTAGACATTGGCCACCGAGCGCCGTCTCAAAACGGAGCGCAATTGATGCATCAGATTTTGCATTCAAACGAACAATTTCGAAATTGATGCCGGCCTGGATTCACGCGAAATTCGATAAAAGCAGTTTTTAAACATTAATAATAGAACTGTGAGAAAATGGCAAAACTTTTAGCTGACGCAACGACCGTAGAAAGTGAACGCTGATCACTTTTCGCAGATTGACTGTGAAAAATGGCAGGTGCGCCACGTATGCAGCGCCATTCGAGCCGCACTTATTCAACAGCTGATTTCATGTTGTTTCAAATTTGTCTCGCAAACCAACGTAAATACGATTCTCACTTCTTACCTTCCCGCTCTTTTCACGTAACGATATTTAATTCCGTTGATTGCAGAAATATCGTTTCGGTACAAATTTTCTTGGTACTTCTTGATACTAAAGGTTTCAGACATTTTGGTATACATTGTAAACATTTTTTTAGTACCAATATTCTGAAATCCGTTGGTTCTAACCTTATAGTAATTTTTAGACTAATTTTTATCCATTTTATTTTTATTTTGGTACCAATTTCGTTATATCTCCTGGTACCAGTGTTTTTAACACTTTTGGTACAAATTTGTATATGTTTTCTGGTACCAATTTTTGCAGCTACTTTGGTTCAAATAGTTTTCAATTACTCGATACCAATTGCTTTTCATTCAACGACGAAATTCCTGCTCGCAGCATCAACTATCATCCATCTTCTGGGACCTTTGATCTTTGAAAGTCGGTTAAACGTGCGGCCCTTGACTTTGGCGAGTAGTTACCGGTTTAAAAGCCGACGCATTATTATTTTTTTTTTTTTTTAGTAAGTTTGACTGTTGTCGGATTTCAATTTGCCAGATAAGCGTTTCGCAGACGTGCTAAATGGTGCAAGATAAGAGTCGCTGCATTGGGAAAACGCAGATGCAATAGACGGGGATTCGATCTTCCCACGAAGCGGTGAAAGTGAGTCAGCTCTTCGAGCCGAGATTAGTTCACGTGTTGGCCGACAAACACTTTTGTGCAGCCTCTGCCACATCCTCTGTAGCCGCGTGTTCAAGGTAGTCCATTGTTCTAGGACGGATTGAATGGATGCAATCATTACCTGTTAGTCGTCTATAAAGGTCGCTCTTAGTTGGGCAACTGAGACCAAAGGCAACAGCGTTAGCCAAATGTATCTGTGTTTTCAAGTGGCCGTATAGTCGAGTAGAACAAATGCGTCGTTAAGAATGTCTTTGTTGGGCATTTTTTTGTCGTCGAGCTCATCGTTCTGACAATGGCACTATCGACGAATCGAATGGGATGATGCAGGCGCCATCAATGCTCGCATGGCCATAAATCCCTTACGCTCAGTTACTGGCACAAAATGTGTCAAAATTTCAAACGGACGATTGCGATTGATGAAAGATGACAGATTCGATTATTCTTTGTGATTCTAATAAGCACCGTACATATTCTGCGGATCGAGTTAAAGCGATGTTAATCTTTGCTAACTAATCTTTGATCTTGCGAGAAAGCTATTGAAGGTTATTTCGTGGGTTAATGGATAATAAATGTACTAATTAAACAAATGGAAATTTGACAATTGGAAATGAGAATAGTACAATTGATACAAATTGACGACGGGGAAAACTAGCAATTAGGAAACTAACAATTAGCAAAATATATCTGACAACTATATACAGGAAATTGACAATTGCCAATGGGACATGGACAATTGGTAATGAGAAATTAAGTATTTATAATTATTCTTAAAGGTATACAGTGTTAAATGGAAACAGAAAATTAGAAAAATTAATTAAACACTTTTGAATTGAAAACTTCCAATTGCCAATAGGACATCGACAATTAGTAATAAAATTTTATTAATTGTCAAAAAGAAATCGACAAGTTGAAATAAGAAATTAACAATTAGTGAAATAAAGAAAACCGTTAATGGAAAATGGACAATTTCTATTGAGAAATGACAATTGCTAATAGGAAATTATTATTTTTCAATGGGAAAATGCAACAATCTATAGGAAATTCTCAGTCTGAATTTAACTAAATAAAGTGATAATTAACTATAGAAAATAGTAGTTGCCAATAGGAAAGGGTGAATTGGTAATGGAATTATTAATGTTTATCGGAAAAGAGACAATTTTCAATAGGGACCGAACAATTGATAACTGTAAATTAATAATTTTTAAAAGGACAACTGGTAATGCGAAATTGTAACTGAAAGTGAAAAATAATCATAATTGATGAAATAAAACTGAAAACTATACCAATGAGAAAATGACAAAATTAAGAAATAAGAGAAATTAACGTTACAATTAGTTTTTTTCCTTTTGCACAATATGATTTGGCAAAAACAGAGCTATTTTTAAAATGTTCCAATAAATTTTTCAGAAACGTATCAAACTTCTTATACTCACGTGAATCTTAACAAAATATTTCACTTACAATAGCATAGTTCAATGTTTATGGAAATATTTTTCTATCGTCATATACAGAACGAATTCCATTTTCAGCACTGTCAACACACACGCGTGTGCATTTTTCTTTACAAAATTCTGTCTTTCCTTGCATGCCTTACATAGTTTGATATTTTTCGATTCCCCGTTCTTCTCCGCAAAAGGGGCAATCGCTTAAAACAGTTTTTGAAGTTTTATAAGTCCCAGGTGGATTGAATATTCCATAATTTATGCATCACATTGTCTCATTAATTCTGCCGTAATATTAATTGTCAAACGCTAAAATGACAAAGTTAAATTTGACCCGCGAAACATCTCGTTTGTTACAAACGTCTCGCTTCGCCGACGCCGTGTACAGAATTGTTCCGACGTTTATTTGCGCAACTAATAATAAAAGGCAAAAGATTGAGGCCCGATTCCGCGGGTGTCTCGTGGGTAAATGTTATTGTCTGTCTGTTCCCAGAGCAATGATCTCATCATCCGCGTTAAATATCATATAATAAAAGAGTATTAATTTCCCACGAAAGCGGAAAAACACGTCCGAATTAGAACGAGTCGCTGCGACGGCACTTTTGGCGCGGTCGATGGCACATTCTGGACCTGCCAATTCTCTGGCCATTCTGGCTACACTTTTTGCAATAACACCCGCCACGTTTCGCATTAATTTCTGACCGAATTCAGGATAGCCGGGAGTGCAAGATTTCGGGTTCAAATCGCCGAAAGCGAGTAGCGAATTTCGTACGCGGAGCTGAATTGAAATCACGGCCATTTCTCGAAACTGAATTCGATTCTTCGTTTTTTTGTCCGAAGGATCGACCATCGCATTGCATATTCTATTCGCGTTTCGTGGTGGAAAATGTTTCTCATTGTTCGACGAATAGAAAAGGAATAATGATAAACGACAGTAAGAGCACGGTCGTTGCGTTTCGTAAAAGTATCGGTGCATTTCATAATGGACCGAAACGTGGCTCGGGTAGCATTTCATATGCAGAAATGGCGCGCGGGTTAATTGAACAGGTATTTCAATTACGCTCGTCTCACTGTTCTTATCATTACATTTTGTTATCGCCGATTATGTGTGATTCTCGTGCGAATGGAAAAAGCAAATCACCATAAAACACGCCGGCGTATCTGGTGTTGTCTAAAAACAGTTTTGTCATAAATTTCACCCTAATAGTCGTATTAGCAAGGTCATTCTATAAATGACCTTGAGATACAGGCATGCGGGTTATTGCTTTCAACGGTGTGTGTTTATAGAAATTGTTTACATTTTGCGATGTTTATATTTTATACAGAAATAAAAATATAAATAAACGTATGAATATAAACATAAACATAAACATAAACATAAGTTTATACCCTATAAAAATGAACAATAAAAATAGCTCCTAGAGCAACACCACTTAATCAAATTTATTACCTTGCAGGAACAAAAATGGCAAGTGGAAATTATACTTCCCAATTTATAACCTATTTTATTACCCAAATTTTGACAATTACAATTTTTAAAGACATTCAAAGTGATTGCAAATGATGCGCTAAAATTCATGGAATTTGTTTATATTAATTATGTTGCAGCATGAGAAAGATCATAATCCGAATGTAGAATAGCCAATTTGTTTAAATATACATTTTTGTTAAATGTTATCATTAATTTGGACGGCACGAACTGTGAAAAGAGATTTGCACATATATAACCGAGCAAATATTAAATTTGATATTTCACTTGTGCAGTAATGCATTAAAACATAATGCTTTAGACATACGTAATATGAATTCTAATAAATATTCATAGGTCTATATATAATCATCGTTAAAATATGTTCTATTATAAATACAATAACTATGAAATATGTATGCATTAAGCATTGAAGAGGTGCACGTGCAATTATATCCCGCGACTTTTATTGTCTTAAAATAATTAATCATTTCAACATTGATTAAACAATGTTAATGTGAATTTCTTTTCTCAGTTTTTTTTTCAGTTCAAATCCCAGTCAATCCATTCGTCGTTTCTCGCCAAATGAGGAAGAACAACAATAACAATAATAACAATTAGAAAGCAATTTAACCGCGATACCAATGGTGAGTCGAATTTTTGTGTATTAAATCATTCGCTTGATAGACGTGATTTCGTACTTTAAACAATATACGTAATGAAATCATATTTAATTACACATAATAAATTATATTTATGCACGAATCAAATGAACATTAAGCGGTTATTGTTTGAATTCGTCAGTAATATATACACGCCATATAACGCACGACTTTCGATTCACAACCAAAAGGTTTCGAACAATCGCTCGTTCATTTCCACGGATTTCACATTCGTCTCAACCCGTGTCTCCGCGATAACTGCGGTATTCCGCTTTGCAAATTTGCATATTTGCTCATTATAATTTTTCAATCTGCTTTTAATTAAATTTTTGACCGCAATTTCGTGGCGCGTTTGCTTTACCGGGAACATATTTGGTGATTATAATGTGATTTCTAGGTGTTTCAGAAAAGAAAAGTAAGGTTCCAGTTCTGCTGGTCTAGCTTCGTTTTTATTACAGCTACTGATCTTAAATTAAGTACATTGAACATCGCTGCTGTTATCTTACAAAACATACTGCAAATATAATTTATCATCATGCGTCGTAATTTACCGCGACAATTCAAAGTGACGTCAAAAAATAAGCCAAATCCCTAGACCTGCGCAAAATTTTTCGTAGAGAAATATAACAATGCACGGATAATACATCAACGTCATTAACTGGAAACTTACGCCATTGAATTACAATGACAGAACGTTAGAAGGGGTGTTCGCGAAAAGTCACATCCTGTCGAAACTGGTCTCACTTTTACTGGCCCTTGCTATTGTCAAACCAAATTGATTGAGACGCCGAAAGTACGTTTACCGATGTCACGTTACATTTTTGATAGAAAAATTCTTACGGCTGTATTTATTGTACAAAAGTTGTATACAAATCGACATTGTTTTGAACCATTTTCCGGCGCTTTGTTATTGTTTATCGTCATTGACGCGAAATCTATGTTTTTGTTTACAAAATTTTGTTTACAGCGCGAGGCCCTCACGTTCGACCGCCTCTGTTTACTAACAAATCGCTCGCGGGTTTAGAAATGCATACGTTCCATAATATAAATCAAGTTCAAGTTTGCTCGCGTTCGGATCGATGAGGTACAAGCGCGGTTCTAAGATTTGGATTTTTGCAAATTCGACGACGGTGAAATCGGCGTCTCCGGGTGGACAATCGGAATCGTTGTTGTCGTTAAAAATTTGCGTACTTTCGAGAGCACGCGACAAATAAAGCAATAAATATTTAACTGACGATGTCTAGGGATGCGCACAGAATTCATATCTCGCGATGTAAACGTGTTATAGAAAATGCCAATTTTACAACGCAAATTGTAAACTCGACCGCTTAAATCGTTAAAGTTACGATCCACCTGGCAAGATCGGCGACGCGGATCGTAACGTTAGCGATGTAAACGTATTTACAGTTTGGATTGTGGTTTCGTGTCGGTGTGACTTGTTGATTTTGTGATTTGCGATCGAAAGGGTGCCGATGACAGATGGCGCTTTTGAGTATCGAACGGATCGCGAACCTTACGATCCGTGGCGTGATCGTTACGAGGCTCCGCCGATCGGCCGACTTCGTTGTGGTTCGTCAATTCGTTTGTTCGCGCGATGATTTGAATTTTGCTTTTGCAGCCGTTGGGGAATTTTCGTTCGGTTGCGTTGGCAAGATGAGCGTGGCCGTCTAATAACCTTGGAAGTTGCCGCCTGGACGTGGCACGTCGAAGCGCGGCGTGCCCTCGTACGAAACCTGCGCTGTGAAGCCGTTCTTCCAATCGGCCGTGTACCGGACAATTTGAACCCGGCCATCCGGAAGTTGCACCTTGTATTCGCCTCGCGTCACGTCGCCGTCGCTGATGGCATTGTGCGAGTAATCATTTCCAAACGCGTCCTCCTTCACGGCGTAGTTGAAGTCAAATGGCATGCCCGGCTCGTGATGATGGTCATGCTGTTGAAAGACGTGAGAGCGTGCATTAGTCGGCGCTGTTGTTATTATTACTATTATTATTATTACGGTTATTGGATTGGATTCAGCCAGCGGGGAAATCATCGGGAAAATTGACATAATGATATCATCGGTGCGAGTATTTGGGTTTGTTTCTTTTTTTTTATTTTATTTATTTTTGGTCAACAATTCAGAGCACAATTGGTCAACCGAATTTACTGGTAGCTCAAACCGTGCTTTTTATTTTCTGACTCGGGTTTGTTTAATGAGAGAAAAGTATGCGCCGAAACATGGTACTGTTTCCAGCTAGGCCGTCGTTTCTTGATAGCAAATAATCGTTAATTTTTAATAAGACGATTGAATTTGTCATAACTGAACTTATATTTGCGCGATCCAAATGCTTTCAGGTATTGAAATTATAATGTTGGAATCAAAGTTATACACGAAGCAGAACATTAATTTAATGTAAACGAATTATTTGTTGTTGTTATTTGCACAACGAGTTCCGTTTTAGCAAAACTACCGGTTTTTTTTTAATTAGAAAGCATCGCGAAAGAAAATTAGTTGACGTTAAAGTACTTTTTTAATTTCAAATTTTCAGCGATGGATTTTCCGTCCGCGATGCATTTTCAGTCCAGCATTTGTTTAAAAATTGTATAATATTGTGTGACGAAATTGACCTTTGACTCGGTTTAAATGCTACTGCGTCAGTTGATATTTTGTTAGATTTATTAGTTTAATGCTTTTCAGTTTATTCGAGTAAATTCTCGAGTGAACATAAAAAAATTATATTTGAACAATTTCGTAACCTTTTGCCACGAAATTGCAAAGATTATTGAAGCCATATTTAATTACCCAACGTTAGATTATTAGCACGTTATACACGCTGCAAAATTTCTAAATATTTATTTGTGAATTCGGTAAAGACATAGTCAATTATTATTATGTGAGAAATAATGTTTTGATACCAAATTTTCACATGTTTTGTTATGAAGGAACGTAAACATATAATATAAACAATTTTATGACAAGGTCATTTATATTTGTCATTGTTTCTTATTTACATTATACATATATGTGCGTTTTTATTCGATTTTATTCTTCCTGTCAAATATTTGAAGTTTGAATCGAAATAATATATGTAGAGTATAATAAAATTATATTTTTGCAATCATAATGGTACAATAAACATGCGCTTAAGTAAAACACTATACGTCAATTATCTCTTCAATAATACCATGTGGTTCAATATTTTTATGAATTATTAGACCTCATGTGAGGGAACTGATAAGTGTCGTACGTATATATTATATATAGTTCATCTTATATGTTAGTAGTTATTATAAATTTATTGATTTAAAATGGAAATTAAAACTGGGAGAAAGTTGAGTTTCCTATTCAAATTATCTATGGCTATAGTATATAATTAAGCAGATAACTTAATTAAACTCTTACTATGTTATTCCAATATTTCAATACAAAAATTCCATACATTTTTTGCGATATTATCATGACAGTAATTATTATTCTCAAATTGTTGATACTTAATTAAATTATATAACAATCCCATTTAAAACAATTTATTACCGAAGAAATTTTCTCCGTACTATCTAATTTACTATAATTTTTAAATATGAAATTAACCAATTTTCCAATTTCTAATAATTTTTATATACATGTCCGCATTTATAAAACAATTAAAAATTATTTAATCGTATACATTGTTACAACATAAATTATAAAATGTTAAAGAAAATAAAAGTACTTGCTTTTATTCATTCTCGCAATGATGTTTAAAGAACATTATATTCTATTTAAATTTAATGATTTCAGTGTATTAGGTTGGGTACAGATTCGTTAGTGTTGAGTTTTATTAAATCAAAAATTCTTGAAACACAATATTGCCGTCAACTTTTATAATTATTTATCACAACATTAGAAAAGGATCGAAGTAAATTACAATTAATTTATTATAATAATAAATTAAGTTAATAATTTGATTTAGATATTATTTTTGCTATCTAGTTAGTTTTATTGAAATAATTAAAAATTTCGATATTTTTAGTCAGAACAATATTTATGAAATATTAAAATGTCTAACATATAACATCCACTGAAATCAAAGTTTAATTTATATTAATATAATTTTTATTTCTTTCAGTTATATACGTTATTTTAATTAAACGCGTGTTTGATTTTATTCGATTGATCGCCACGGCATTCAAAAAAATTGTTGTAAACAGGGACGTAAATTATAACAAATATGCCTGTGCATTGATTCATTCAAACTGCGATAATTGTAACTTACGAGCGGCACAAATTCGCTTTGTAAAATGCAATCGATAATAACTATTCGCGATTTGAAGAGAACGACAGTTATCAGCGATCCAACGAATTTGATTGTCCTTTCATATGAAACAAACCGAATTTGCGGTGGCCCATGAGTCACAGTTGTCGCAGTTCATATCGATTAACACTTTGAAAATACAACACCCGAATTTATTGACGCGCTTCAATCGGAATCGTTTTTCGTAGGCGGTTAGTCATTCGGCGGGCATTTGTTCATACAATTGAAACAAATAATTGAAAAATCGATTTAATTCATTAAACAAATCAGTCTGTTTGCGAAATGTTTAAAAAGTTGCGATCAAAAGGGATCGAACGTTCGCATTGCATTACAAACTGATCGTGTAATTTTTCGTGCAATTTTTCATTGTCGGAACTTTTGTTTCGTTTAAACGCGCGTCCCATTTCGAATGCCGCCGTTGATAAAAACGCGAAACACTAATTTGAGGCTAATAATAATTATAGTTATTACGAAAATGCAACCATCCTATTCCTATATAATTATAATTACATCATAAATCAATGTAACAACATATTCACGTTCTGATAGAAATATGGTATTAAAATGGTGGAATGTGCAAATTTTAACATGCAGATAACAAACAAACAAACTGATAAAATCGTACGATCGTGCCAGTTAATCCCGCGATTTAGCATGGCCTTTCTTCCAATCAAGATTAATGGAATCTATCGTAAATCTTAATGCCGTTTAAGTGACAGCTAATTATTCAATTAATTAACCAACTAATCGATTGCAGCTACAAAGGTGATTTCACGCGGAATCCTAAAAATTGCAAAACTTACTGAGATATATGCCAAAAGGAATCATTTTCATTTGGATTATCATGGTAATACCAGGGATTTAAATCAACAGGACACGTGTGGGGAATGGAAAATTTTATTTATGATAAATAATTTTGTAAACAATATAATGCATTACTTTTAATATTAAGAAATATACTTACTCCTCCTCCTCCGATATTGTTTCCTGTAGGTGATCCTGAATAATCAGGGAACCCAGGTGTAGGTTTGGGACCTGGAGCTGGATATCCACCTGGAGAAGGTCGAGGGCCTGGCGATGGGAATCCTGGAGTTGGCCTAGGTCCTGGACTAGGATATGGTCCTGGTCCTGGTCCTGGTCCAGGTCTTGATGTTGGGGGTCGCGGAGGATTCGTCGGGAAAGTGGGAGGTGGTCTTGGTGGACCTACAGGGAAGGTCGGTGTAGGTCGAGGTCCTACTGATGGTGTCGATGGCCTGGAGAATGGCACAGGTGGTTTATCGTAGGCATAACCCTTAGTTGGTTCCGGTGGTAAATACGTATTTCTTCTTGTTCCTGGCGGTAAATCAGCAACCACTGTCATAACTGCTACGCATAGCAGAGCTATCTGTAGAATTACATACACAATTAAATTCTTGCAGATGTGGGATCTCCGATGACAGTTTGGTGTCAAATTTGTTATTATGCATTTAAATACCAATTCTAACTGCAAGGTGTCAATGTTTTAACTTTGAAAGGGCGTCTGAATTACGAAGCAATTACGAAAGAAAATACCTGACGATATTTATGCAGTTGTAAATTTAACTCTGGAATATCGAACTATGAATGACTATATTCTATTAGTGCTTGTACTAATAATTCTATCAAAGCGTACTATGTTTACTGCAGTGTGTACTTCTACTGTCAAATTTATATAAACCCGACCGTACATTGATTCAAAATTATTTACTGGGTTTACGTTTGCATGGTGCACTGTTAATTAAATGCGTAAAAGCATCATACGATTATTCATACATTAATTAAATTTTAGCATATATATATGCTACTTTTGTCTTAGGACAAAATAAGAAAGGTTGCGAAACATAAACAAGCAAGTAAAGCGAAGGTCACGTGTAAAGGTCATTTTTGTTTTGTTTACTGTTTTAAATATTTATCAACATATTGGTATAAAAATTTGCATATCGTTAATATAATTTTGAA
>JABFQC010005589.1:0-11501 GCA_022817085.1 Psilanteris sp. ZL-2020 | reverse complement strand
ATAAAATACTCGTTAATAGAAAAAAATGTTTAATAAAAATACATTGTTTCAATCGAAATTGTTCAATTTTTGTAATTTACCGCTGTATACTTATGTGATTATATTTAAAGTAATACACTTAGTTTCATAAATTATAAAAAAAAAAAAACAAATATAAACTACATAATTTCAGTAAAATAACACTCCATTTATATATAACAAATATCAATTTATTCCAACTTAACCGGCATATGACAATTGTATCAAAATTACACTAAACAATAAAATCCATTTAGGTTAAATACACGCAGAAAAATGTTCCATTAAAAATGACTAAAAGTTCAGTAAATATTATTAAAAACAAAGTACTCACGGATAAAACCAAATTTCAGTTATTTGAAATTACTGAATATTTCAGTAAACATTAATGAATGTTTGTAAATATATACTGTATATATACTGTATATATCACTGTTTACAGTAAAAGTTCGGTAATTTATGACTAAATTTTAGTATCGTCCATGAGTTACTGTATTTTCAATAATATTTACTGAACTATCAGTAATTTTTAATGGAACCTTTTTCTACGCGTATACACTATTAAGTCAACTAATTTTGCCCTTATTAATAATAGCATTGATTGAGCATTACACTTTAATTGAAACGACAAAGGAATAAAGCTCGTAAAGTGCGTTTTCGGCTATTCGCTTTATCGATTAATTATAATTTGAAATGAATCGTATACGCGTCGGTTTTATTATACAGTTTTTGTTCTACAGAAATTGTTGCGTGATAAGACGGCGCGCACTAAACGTTTAGCAATACCGGTCGCTTTTCGTGCAACGTCGGTGGAGAAGCATAAATCCGAGCAGAATTTATTTTTCACGATAAGTTGCATTGTGTGGTCGACCGACTTGGATCTTTTCATAGAAACTATTACGACGCGGCGAGAGCCACGTCGAAGGGCTGCATGCCGCAAGGGACTCGCAAATACGCCGTTTGGGTTAACTCGCAAGGACACTGATACCGGCGATCTTCATTCGCTTTGGCAAGGTTAAGACAGTTAAGGCACGGTTAACGAACGAGGCTACCGTTATGCGTTTTGCTTTTTTGTTTCGGAACGTCTTCTGAGAGACTGGGTTGCGGTTGGGCTGTTATGCTTATTTTATTCATTTGAACACCAACAGAATGATCGCCGCGTCCTCTTCGCTCCGCGATGCTGCCTCCTCTTGTGTCCTTATCTCTCGTAAAAAAGAATGCTCCAAAGGAACGATTCGCTGCAAGAAAATTATCACTGTTTCTCCGAGCGCTCATTTTTATTGGATTTATTGTTACGTTTATATTTCGCGTTGCTCGCTTTTTGCGTGCATTCCGCGAACAATTTGCATACTTAATTAATTAACGCTTCGCATACAATGCACCTCGACATCCAGTCGATTGATTTACGCGGCAGAAATTTCGGTATGAAATTTTACCGGCGCGTGATTTATGCTTCGCGATTAGCGGCAGAATTTTTAATTGCGCGGGTAGCCGATTACTTTACCGCAAAAAGCTACGGGGGGAAATAATTGTGCGCCTGTTAATTGTACGTTGACCCTGGGAGATTGCAATCCAAATTGACAGAGTTAACGCGCCGCTTTTTCGTTTTTTGTTTCACGAAATAACTGTGCCTCGGTCTACCCCCGGAATCGGTCGTACGTTTTCGCACGACGCCGTACAGTACTTTGATTAATTGTAATGCGTGGTCGTTCGTCGTTGATTATTAATATTTACACGAAAAATTGAAATCAAGCATATATAAGAATCCGAAGAAATCCAACCGAAGGTGTATTAAACGCGCGATGAAAGATTACGGGGGAACCCGTTAGCATTAATCAAACGATGATGTACATCGGGTGAGAGGTCATGATCGGGCTTTCACAATGTCATGTTATCTGTCGATACCTGCTGACGGATGCGGTTATGATGCAGCCAGGAATTATTCCAAACGAGCTGGTGATCGTGTTACGTCACTTTCTCTGTACTAATTTAGCTGTAATGTTCTACGCAAAAAGAAAAACATAGTGTTAAAAATTATTTATAAAATATCAAACGCGTCTGACAGCAGAGTTCTGTTTTGAAACGTAATACATACAATTTCGGCAAGATGTGCAAAAGTATCAGCCATTTGTAATCATTTTCATGATTGCGGTATTTAAAAATAGAACGATATTGTCACACATTTGCTATTTTGTTAATAATTTTTGATACATTTTGCTTTAGGTGTAATAGCAGAAACTTCGTTGCGCTTTTGGTATATGAATGTTCATCGAAGCCAAGGAAACTTTACTACACTCGTAAAATTAAATTTAGAAATTTTCTGTGTACAGCGTTAATTTCGCGACATTAAAACAGTTCTAAAAAATACTGTTTATAATAGTATTATACTAAAATATAAGAGGAAATTTTGGTATAAAAAAACTATATTTTTACAAGAAAAAGCAATAATTTTTAGGTTTTTATTTTAGTGTCTCCAAATTAGTATTATAAACAGCAATTTTCTAAGATTAATTTTTCTGAGTGTAAAAATTCAATTAATATAAATATTGGTTTATTATTATTAATTATTTATAGTATTTCAATTGTTATTGTTAACAAAGAAATTTGTACATCCAGTTTACTTTGTTATTAGTAAATATGACTCATATATTTTTCTCGGTGAGATAATACGAATGATGTTCAACGATATCCGAATAATCAATCCGATTCATCATATTTTTCGATAAAAAATGTATATTATAATGCAAATTCAATATAGTGTTCTTCTTTGTCAATATATTCATCTTATGTAAATTGAATAATCAGCTATATGGTAAATCGAGTAAAAACCTTAAAATTATATATCTTTCTAGACACATGAGTCGACAGGATATGAAAATGCATAATAACCGCATATATAGTGTTATTTATTAATTGTTAAACATTCTGCTTAATTTGCCTACCTGCCAATCAAAAAGATTTGATGATTTTGTTAGTCAAGCGTATTCTTATTCAAATCTATTGTCTTCTTTCCAATACCAAATATGTTATAAGCATATATTTATTTGGTACACTTTTTATTTGTTGTAATTTTAGACGTAATGCATTCGCATAATTTACTTCAATTAATTAATTAATTGTCTGCAATCTATATGTCACTTTCTATATATACTAAAAGAAATTATCTTACAAATTTTACCAAACTAGACAGTAACAGTTGGAAAAGTGGGCAACAATGTAAATAAACATTAAACAATTTCATTGTTTTTAACAATTGTTTGTTAAATATTTTGCATATTTTTAGAAGTTTCGAACCATAATTTATCCTATTATTTACATTACCTATTTTTCGTACTTTTATTATCTAGTTTGGTCAAATTTGTAAGATTATTTTTTTCAGTGAATCTTTAAAATAATGGTTAAAAAATATTTTTATATTAATTATTGAAACGAATATGAAAGTTGGAGATGTATTTGAAACTGGAATTATTCAAAAAATAAAAAAGTTCTTTAATACAGTTTCACTTGTATTTACCTGTGTTTTCCCTTTAAACAGTACGAAAAAATAATGACAAAGTATCAGAGAATAATTGTTTCCAGATTTAACAATTTTATGATTTGATAATATTATGTAATGTTTTTTCTTATTTCTAAGTGCTTATATTTGAACAATTAATATTACTGCAATGTATTTGATTTATAATAATTCAAGAAACTTTAATTAAATTATTTTAACAATTTTTTAATATCATTTATTCAACATATTAAATTGACTGCATATATTATATTTATACATTATTATCAGTGAAGTACACCACTTTGCTTTTAATTTAAATATAATTTTAATATATTAAACTATTACAATGTACTATTATATATATAAACAAAAAAACAATAAATAATTTAGGTTAATATAGTATATAGAACAATGTGGTTTTTTTAATTTATTTGTTTAAAATTGCTTTTTTAAATTTTTTTAAATTGCTCAGCACGTCCGCATATATTAGGATAAAAAAATCGCGTTTTCGACATACGGGAGACCAATTGGAGCGGCACAATCCGGTTTGTCATTCCGAAAATTTATAGCTTCGTTAATAGTAATTACGGTTTTCATATCATTAAAGTTCATTATATGATACTTGGCAAAAATGATTTACTCCATTAGAAACCTAGTGAATATTTTATTACGTTGAGCAGGATACGATCACGCTTACTTCGAGCAATTAACCGTGGAGGGGGGAGAGGCACTCTGCTTACTAATTGCATCTTTTTCTAATTATTGTCATTTTGACGAATTAATATGCCAAGTAAAATTAGATATTAATTAAAAGTTTAAATAGTTCACGGTGTCAGTGGTGTGAAAAGTTAGCGTTTTTACCTTTTGGTTATCTACAAAGTATCAAACTTAGAAAACTAAATGCAATAGAAAAAATTACTATCGTTAGTGTGAATATATTTTAATTGTAAAAACAACCTGGTAATTTTAAACTCATCTGTTCGAAGGCTCGAATATATTTATTATCG
Source organism: Psilanteris sp. ZL-2020 (assembly GCA_022817085.1). NCBI lineage: Eukaryota > Metazoa > Arthropoda > Insecta > Hymenoptera > Scelionidae > Psilanteris > Psilanteris sp. ZL-2020. Next base: position 6,980 of record JABFQC010005589.1, on the reverse strand, counting down.
CGTGTTACGAAAAGGACTCAGAAAAGACTGGTAGCAACACGGCATTCCCTATGTAATTTCCAGTTTGTAAAGATTTTGGGGATTAAATAAAAACACAATATGCGTTATCATTTATTTAATAAACATCAATTAGATGTTAAACACAAATTTACATCTGAATAACGCGAAAAAGATTAACATAAATTAAATTTTCATACTTAGCACAAGTTAATTTATTATTTATTATTATTATACAAAATGGTTTAGTCATTACAATGCGTAATTGTAAACAAACGCGTGTAATATTGTAATGATTTAATTACTGCTAAATATTTATTTATATTTGTACAATAAGCAACTTACTGCTAATTGAAAATTTACGAATAATGCATGCACAACGTCATAGAGCCATCGCAATGACTAGATAAATGCAATTGCTAAGCAGGATGATCCTATTGCGATCTAGGCCGCGTCTAATTGTCAATCAAGGTCGACAGTCTATTGATATCCTGGTCTGCACACCCGTACGTAGTTTACGATTCTATAGTTGACACGAGCAAGAGAAAAAACATGGGGATGCATAGTGAATGTTGGAAAAGTCGCTCGCATAATTTGGTTCGACACTCCCAACCGGTTTACTGTACTCTATCAATTTCGAATGCAAATCGCTACTTGATATTCGAGATGCGTGTCTTAATTTTTGGTAATTAATATATCTATTAATTGACGATATGTTCGCGAAACGACGTAATTATTGTTAGAATACATCTTTTTAGTTTTATTATAACTACAAATTTGAATTAAAAGCTTTGAATAGGATGAATACTTATATTTATATATTATTTTAAAATTTTAGTTTAAAATTACAATATATTATTTAAGAAATTGCAAATAAATAAATTAAAAAGTAATTCTCTAACTCTATATGAGATCAACACAATATACCGCGTGTTACGCATTGCTTAAATATTTATAACTATACTGATCTGATGTTATTTGTCACTTTGAACATTATTTAATTGTGTACTTGTTTCTCTATTTAAAACACGTAGATCACGAGAATAACGCAGTATTTTCTTTATCAGAAAAACAAATACTTTTTCGTTTTTTTTTTAATATATTATACCTTTGAGAATTTGATTAAAAAATAATTTAGCATTAAAATCATATTACACATAAAAAGGTTCGATTTGAAATGTATGAATAGACCAAATTCCTTGTGTACGATTTTCGATTAAGATTTGTCTTTGTTTTTTATATGCATTTTACAAACATTTCTTATCGGTAAGAAATCGCAGAACACTTTGTTGAATGTCAAAAGTCATCTTCAACATCAATAACTGCGTGATATGCCTTTACAATTAAGCTTGTAAATGCGATTAACGTGATCTGATCGGCGGAATACCTCTTGCCGTACGATCTTCTAACTGATAAAATGACAGAATACGTGTTATATGAAACTTGTCGCTACATCGAGATCTTCATCGATTTAACAAGTGAATAATAAAATGGTCTTTTTCAACGTTATTACTTTATTTTGCTACAAAAAATAACACGACTTTTACTCCAAATTCCATATGTTGTATAAGTATCGTAATGTGTTATACATTTGTTTATTATTATAATGATGCTAATAATAGTAATAATAATAATAATAATAATGTAGTCATCGTAGAATGGGAACTTATTGGACTATTACTACGCATATGTGTAGGGAACGATATCAGATATGTACTCCGATTACTCTTTAAACTATTTATTGGTATATATATTTATAATGAAATTACAACAATTAGAATTATTCACAGGTTTGACCAAATATCGAAACTACTGTAGTCTACTCACATAATATACGATTTTTGTTTTTAAATTTTGTTAATACATCGTACATTAATAGTGCCGTGTACTTAATTTTTATTGCTTTCAAATAAATATTTATACTACATATGTTTTATATTACGAAATTATATTTCTATACAATAAATATATATTTAATGAATAAAGTATATATATATTCATAACGTATTACATACATATTATATGAAGAAAAAAGATTTTTAAACCAATCGTATCGTATAAACAATGTTACAGTAAACTAAACGTACGTTTTAATGCAATTTAGACACAAATTACAACAATTCAAAATTTGTATCTATCTAAGCTAATAATATTAAATATTCTAAGTTAACGTATTTTAAATACATTAAAATAATCTTTCGTACAAAATAAAATACCTATTTATAAAGTCTAAAACATTGTTTACATGCCAATATAATCAATGCACATTTAATATATATATTAACATATATATATTAAACAACGTTTGTCTACAACGTTAGTTTACAAAAATTCTCTCTTGATACAATTATATTTATTTGCATTTTCGAGAATTTTTAAAGTTGAATGCAATTTTATGCATACAAATTTAAATTTTTGTTTTCTCTCAAGTGTCTTCTTGTTACTTAGCGTTTGTACACAAATAATTTAAAAAGACAATTATAAAAGATTATAATAAAGATTTATATGATTAACAATTTGCATATAAATATATTAAAGGTTAAGAGAACATTTAATTATATTCATAAATAAAGGATCAATAAATATTTTAAACAAATTGATATTATGTTAAATATGAAGATTCAATACAAATACTTATACTAAAAATATCATCCAGACAATGTTAAAAAATTAATATACATGATGACGCTAAGAAACTATTAATTACCTTGTAAATTTGTCTACATAAAATCTTATGTAAGTATATATTATATATATTTAGTAATTGCTTATTTGAAAATCGTTGACAGAAACTTATAAAAATAGTTTGTAATAAAGTAAACTCACTTATTATTAAACCAAAGTTCTATTAAATAATCTATCGAGTTTGATATTAATAACGTCTTTACTGAAAACTGTATTTTTATCATAAGCGTATTGGAATAATAACATGTAATTAGAATTAATTGCATATTCAGGCGTTCATAATTAAGTAATTGTAATTTTTAATTCATTTCGTGACGAAAATTATATATGTAATTTTACACACATCTTGAAATAATTATAAACCGCGTTAAAAAACAAATTTTAAAATCACTATACAAATAGTTTTATTATTTTTTTGTACATATAAAAAATATATATTCATCTATTAATTAGTTAGTATAATTTATAAATTAATATATACATATTTATTAAAATTAACCCTGATGTGCAGTAACTATTTACATAGACAATACATCTGTATAAGAAAATAGCTATACCTATCACGGTACATTTTATAGTGTATAAATAATATATTAGTGTAATAAAATAATTTGTGCATTTACTAAAATACGTTATTTACATATTAATGTAATTTTATAAATGTAAATTAATAAAATATATAATTCTTTTATATCTGTTCTAGAATATTTTTATAATATATAATAATATTAATTAATACTATATCGATCATCTTTTTGGCACCTTTCTCACAAATTTGTAAAATATATTTGTGATAATATAGAACCTGCAAGATTAATAGGCAGTTGAGAGAATTTTGTTTTGTCAAATATTCTTCCAGACCATTCTTGCATAGTCGAAACCATTCCTTAGGCAATCGTTATTTAAATATTGACAGTCAGTATTTTTTATTGTTATTAATACTTTATATAATGATTTCTATATAATGTCATATTACTACTTTAATTTCCACTTACTAATTGCAACACCCAAAGGTGATACCGAATAAATAAATATTGGTTACCTGTAAGCTATTTAAGTAAAGTGAGTACTTAATAACTAGAAACATGAAATATGTAGTTTGAACAGTTTTAATACTTAGTTGGTATTAATTATTAAACGAATTGGTCAATGTTAAAAGGTAGATGATATCGTACCTCTAATATCTATAAATTATCGATTGTGTTTGGAATTCAGGTATTTTAAAGACTTTCGTGTTGCTGATACTTAAAAAAATACTTGAAATGATTAATTGGAAAGACGTTGGTTGGTCAAACCTTGTAAACATATGTAGTTTGTTAAGTTTGAATTGTAATTATTAAGCGTTAACAAATATAGTAAAGATGAAGTACATCCCCAAAAGAACTGTTTGAGACAGCGGTATGATATTCGAACTGCCTGATAACATGTAGCATATCTTTTTACTTCGATTGTAAACTTCGATAAGTACATCTAGAGAAAGTTTCTTTAACTCTCTGCCATATTTATCCTGAAAAATAAATTGTAACATTATTTACTTTCCTTTAACGTTAAACAATTGTAATTTAATGTTAACTTACAATATCTTCTCTTAAAGGAATTAAATACGATTCGCATTTCTGACGATCGAAATTAAGAGGTAATTTTGCTCGGTAAATCTGAAAAATTACATGTATTGTTAATATAATATATTTCCATATTGATCTTTTTAAAATGAAGTAATATTTTTAAATTAAGTAATAAATCTTGATTTAAAGTTTTTTTTTATTATTAGTTTTTTAATATTAATTGATAATTTCATGTGCAAAGTTAGAAAATAAATAAAATTAATAGTACATTATTCAGACAGAAATATATTGATAATATTTCGATATAAGTTTAATATAATTTCATTATAATCTTATTATATTAAATTCATAAAAGTATTGAATTTATACTATTAGAAATATATAGATAATCAATTAACATTATATTGCCATTATGTAAATAATATACTGCCTCTACAGAAGTGTAATGTTGCAAGAGAAAAAAAATCGTAATATATTTATACACTGAGAAAAATCAAACATGAAAAATTACTATTTATAATACGATCTTGGACTTTTAAGCGACAAATCATAAAATTTAGTCTTTTTAACAGAAAAATTTACGTTTTTTACGTACAAATTTACTGCTTTACCTGAAAATATTACTGCCAAACATAGTAAATTCCACGTTTTTTCACTTAAAAGTCCAAGTTCGTATTATAAATAGTAAATTTTCATATATAATTTTTATCAGTGTACTTTACAAATACAAATTTAATATATTTATAAACGGAAAACTTATTTTGACAAAACGCATTCGAACTCTTTCATATCGTAAAACTATATCTACAACCCAAACACTTAACCAATTGGTCAGCAGTATCTTTGTCAACACATACTGTTTTTAGACATTTAAATTAATCTTCATTGAATAATCATTGCACATAAATGGTGCAGCAACGTTATACTATAACTTTCGTGATACTTACCTGCAGCGTTACATTTCTGTATAGGTGCTAACGTATTGTTTATAATATTTCAGAAACTATTAAGAAAATGCTTAGTTTATAATGACAATATGTTATTATATAAAGACAATATATTTTTCATTTTGGTACAGGGATGATATTGAGAATTTATTTTTAATATCATATTTTCACTTTTCAAATATGAGTTAATTTAATAATTTATATATTATATTCACAATATTACTTACATCAACCAAAGTATCCGTTAATCTATCTTCTTCATACTAAAACAAACATGAAAACTTCCATTAATAATCATTATTATGTTTTTACACCTAAAAATTGATTCTTTTAGTTAATGTCAAATTATAAATTACTACTTGTGTAAAATATATTGTTTAGAATATGGTTAATAATATTAATTTAAAGAAACTTCTAAGCGTAATAAATATAATAACAAGTTTTTATAATATATAAAATGTATGTGATATATGTTTATGTATAAAAAAAATATTATATTATACAAAGAAAAATTATTCAAACAGATTATTAAATGTTTTATTACAAAAGTATTTAATATAGCGTTTATTTAGTTAATCATAAATTAATATTATTTTTTATAATTTAAATTAAGATAAGTTAATTTATTCTGTATAAATTAAAATAATTAAATTTTAGTAACAATTAATTTAACAATTATTATCGTAGATAATATTCGAACCATCATTGTATATCATTATTTGTATCAAATTAATAATATTATTTTAAAAGATGTTTTTTTAACAAAAATTCATATTATTGATTATTTTTATTTGAGTTAAACGCAATTTGAATCATAGTAACTATTTCGCGTCTATATATATTTCCTGAATATGTATATTTACCTGGTTTAAAGAAGTTAAACGTTTATATTCGTTGTCTGCGTATGACTGAAAAATAAAATGAAATTTTATTTAATAGGAGTATTTTATGGTCTTATAATTTATGTACATATCACTTGAAAAGAACTGCACTATTATGTACATACATATAATTATAATTAATTAATCAACAAAACACTTCGCTTTAAAAACAGATATTTTACACGAAGAAAAAAAAATTTTAAATATAAATAAAAAGCCGGTCATGCTACTTAATGCTAACTTTCAAGTGAGAAAGAAAATATTTCTCTGATACGCGCATTTTAATTTTCTAACAACGCATAATATCATGACATGTACATACAGAAAAATACTAGGGATATTGTTATTGGAAAATTATTTTGCAATATGTAATTTTTTATACATAGAATATTTTGATTATTGTTAATATAAAAAATATGAATAACTAGAACTGATGTACTGAACTGAATAATAGAAACTGATGACTATAAAGTAATCAAGATTAATTTCAAATCTTCATCAGAATTTTTTCATATGTTACTTATAATTATATTTGTCTAAATAATATGTATTAGCAATTATATATATACGTATGTGTTTATCAAATGATTCGTCAGACAATTTATTCTCGGAATTAAGTTTTAGAAATTATTATACTCATTGAAATTTAAATTGAGTATAATATTGTAAATAACACTAGTACCGTTTTTTTTACATATTATAGAAATGTATAAATTGGCTTGTGAATATTTTATTTTTACGCATTTTTTTTTATATTTTAATCCTAAAAACATGCGGAAATATTAAAATAAATAATAAAATACCGACAAAATATAGGGTTGTTTTAGATATATTTGTTTTAATTAAGTATTATCTTTTTAATCATATAGTCCATAAAATTGCCTATTTAATAAATATAATAATAA